>CM053597.1:235879600-235913403 GCA_028646575.1 Pseudocheirus occidentalis | reverse complement strand
ATCAGCATGGGTAAGACATCATCTCATGGGGCACCCCTTTCTTCCCGGGAGAAAGGGAATAAATTCCTCTTCTTATCTAAGGCATCTCTGTGTTTACTTTTCTAATTAAATTAAGAATAATGGATATATTTTTTATACCACAAACAAGGAGAAGAGGCCAAGGTTTTCTTACTGGAAGAGAAGAGCAAAGGCTGTAGGCTTAAGGGCCCTTGGCAGATAATCACTTTCCCCCCAGGACCCATTCACCTTTTGAGAAAGAAGTAAGAAGGATCTAGGAATTGCCTAGCGGGAAGTTTTTGTCCCTGGAAAGCCTGGGAGCCTGTCCTGAGGCCACCCATCCAAGAAGCTGTCTCTTGGAACAAAGTCAAAGCTTCAACAGGTGTTCAGCCTTTAGTAAACTAGAGAAGCCTATACCCGTTTTTCAGGGCTCCTGTCAATTCCATTCAATTCATCCAGTATTGAGGGGATGCCTAATAGCAGCCTGGCACAATCACAAAGCATTTCTGAGAAATGTACTTAAGTTACAGAAAATAAAATGAAAACTGCTGGAATTTTGCCCATTGGCAACTTACAATTTTTAATATAACCCAAAGGAAAAAAAAACTACATGCTACAAGAAACCCCCCCCTTTACTTTCTTAATAAGAATAGGAAATTTGATAGTGTTTTAGTTCCTAAATTTCAACAGCAGACATATCCATGAATGTGTGGGCATTATATATCTATATATGTGTGTATTTGGTTCTTGTAAGGTCAATGCATGTGCCTGGTGTATATTAACTGTTTAATAAGCAATTGATTTTCCCCATACAGTACATCCATACTGGGATATTTGATAATCCTCACATAGGATACACCATTTCTAGGCTTTGTGCATTTAAAATAGGCTCTTGCCTCTTCCTGGAATGTTTTTCCTTCTAATGTCTGAGTCTTGGAATCTCTAGCTTCTTTTAGGTCTTAGTTCAAGTACCATCTTCTCCATGAGGCCTTTTCCCAGTCCTTCCAGCTTCTACTGACTTCCTCCCAAAGGCTGCCTCCCATCAGATCTATATTTACTTTACATGTACCAATTTATGTATATGTTATGAGCTCCACTAGAAAGTAAGCTCCTTCCTCAATGTCCAAAAAATATTTCTAGATCTTTTCTTATAGCAAATAACTGGAAACTGAAGGGACTCCCATCAATTAGGGAATGGCTGAACAAGTTGGGGTGTGTGATTGTGGATGGAATATTCTTATACTATGGAAAATGATGAGAAGGATGTTCTAAGAAAAATCTGGGAAGACTTACACGACTTGATGCAAAGTGAAATGTGCTGTGTACAAAGTAACAACCATATTGTAAGATGATCAGCTGTGAATGACTTAGCTATTCTCAGCAATGCAATAACCCAAGACAGCTCTGAAGAACTTATGATGAAAAATGTTATCCATCTCCAAAGAAAGAACTGATAGAGTCTGAATGCAGATCAAAACATACTTTTTTCACTTTCAAAAAAAAGAAAGCAAACTCCTTCAGGGAAGAGACTAGTTTTGGTGTTCTTTGTGCCCCCAGTTCTTAGGACAGTGCTTGGCTTCATTTTACTTTCACAGAATACAAGGTAACTTTGCCTCTTGTGCTTTGGTTTTGTCTTGTCTAATATGTCTGTTCACTGACTGATTGTCTCTGCCTTTAACACATAATGTTGTGTGACTTTGGATAAGTCACCTAACCTCTTTCCTCAGGCATCTCTATGAGATGATGTGTCAGAAGAGTTGCCTGTCTACATTGGGAGAAGGGGTTTCCTCATTGGAAATTCCCTACACAAATGAAATCACAGATCTGGTTACAGAAAAGGAAAAGAAAAATGGATATTAGCAAAAACTAGGCAGTGTAGTCTAATGTGTGAAGTGCTAGATGTGGAATCAAGCAGAACTGGATTTCAATTCCATCTCAGACACTTAGTACCTGTGTGACCCTGGGCAAGTCAATCCAACTTTCTGGACCTCGATTTTCTCATTGGTAAAAAGTAGAGCTGGATCTGATGACTGTTAGGGTCCTTTCTAGGTCTGTATAATGAAAAAAAAATGTGCTAAAACACCGGGGCATGGGCAGGAATTAAGGCATAATCAATAACCAAACCACATGGGTTGCATTCTCAAGATTAGTCAATCAATCAGTAAACTTTAGACAAGTGGTTTTGTTTTTTAGTCCTCATCTCTCCCAAGAAGAAAACTGGCTGGAACATATTTGGGAGATCACCTGGCACTTTCACAATCTCAAGTAGCTCCCTGTCACTCCAACTTTTTAACACCAATATCCTTCCAGCAGTGCAGCATTGTCATGAGTGACAAAACATTAACTAGAGAGTCAAATTTAAGGATGATGGAAAGAACCGTGGAGAAATGCCTGATGGGGAAAAGTCAACTGGAGTCCATCCCCAACAAAAGCTTGAGTGTGACCAGTGGTGAAAAGACTGTCATTCATGAAAAATGAAAATGATGCCCAGGAGGAGAGGAAGCAAGATCACAGCATCATGGAACATGGAGGGTGGGAGGGATTTTGAACTGAGGTTGGACAAGATGATCATGGAATCTTTGGTAGAATATCTCCAACAAGTACTCAGACAGTATCCACTTAAAGACTTACTACTTCCCAAGTAGTATGTGTGTGTGTGTGTGTGTGTGTATATATACACACATACATATATATGTATGTGTGTATATATATATCTGTATGTGTCTACATATTTATATATGTATACACACACAGCACTTTCAGAGCTGCAAAGCAGTTTACATATAGTATTTAAGCTGATCATTACAACAACCTTGTGAGGTAGGTTTATTACTGTCTTCATTTTACAGATGATGAAACTGAGGCCAAAAGCCATGACTGCTCAAGGTCCCAGAGCTATCAAGCACCAAGGGTAGAAAATGTACCTGTAATTTTATTGGCACTAGAAGGATGAAGATGAGGAAACTTCCTCTACCAAGGTACGTTGACATTTTCTCTATAACTCAGTAGGTTTCTTAAGACACTAAGAGGTTAAGTGACTTGACCTGGGTCATGCAGTCAGTATGTATTAAGAACAGGACTTGAATTCAGGCCTTCCTGGCTCTGAAGCCAGCTTTTGGTCCAAGTATAGCTCATCTCTTCACCCCTACCTTAGCATAGTACATTATCTATCTTATGTAATGAATCTCTCTTTTTTTAAAAACTTAATTCAGTACATGGAATGAGAGGTAGTATTAGACCGTGGGGAGAAAATTGAGATTGGAGTTAGGAAGATGTGGGCTTGCAACTAATCTCTGACACCTGCATTTTCTGTGACCCGAGAGGAGTCCTCTTGGCTCTCTCAGTCTTGGCTACCTGAGACCATAAGATATTCACAGGTTATCATGTGAATTGTTGAAGGAATCCCTGATAAGACTGGAAACAAGGAAGTACGATGCTCAGAAACGAAAGAATATTTTCCCCAATTTGTTCCTATTCTAAGCCTTATATGGATTAATTTCAGCATGTTTCCTTAAACTTTAATGTATACATATACTGCTTTTTGTCACTAAGGGCAGAATTTTTTTTTGCCTTGCTTTATATCTTCAGTACTTAGCACAGTGTGTGGCACATAGTAGGTACTTAAAAACAATTTGTTGATTGATGACTGTAAAGTGACATCCAAATTCACTTAGTGATTAGAAGCTTCAGCAGTGCGATAGATCTTCATTTTTTTAATAAAAAAGAAATTGAAAATAGATTTGCAGTAGCCTTTTTAATGAAGCTACTAGCTCTGCTAGCTCATAGAAGGGCAATGACATATTACTTGGGATTTTCTATATTGATCTGAGGAAAGAGCTGCCACAATCCAACACCAAGAGAGCCAGTGAGAGGGAAGGAAGGCAGTTCTGCACTCCAGCATCAGCCTGCAAATCCTGCAATGCCCCCAAGCTTCAAAACTTACCATTTCCACTCTCTCCCCAAAGAGAGATCTGTGTGGAAAATAAAACACTCCAATTGACAATAACAGACACGCAACAGTGGAAACTGTTTGAATTCCATGTGTGTTCATGACCCGGAAAGACAGGGAACCTCTTGAGGGGTACTCCAAGGTTCCTTGGTTTTATTGAAGGTAAACAAACAAGAGCAGTGGGTGAAACAAGCATTAAAAATGATTAAGTGTTCAATATAAAGTCTTTCCATCTCATGTCAAGTTCCAAAGAGACTGTTCAGTTCCCCCAATTCAATGTCTCCTTCCTGCTGCAGAAGTTCCTGACACATCACAGCAAACTCAGCAAGAGAACCACTCAAGAGAGATGAGATGACAGATAGGCAGAGGTGGTGCATCAAGAACCACAATGGATTTGAAATAGGGGTTCCTGGGTTCAAGTCAGAGGCCCTGCCACTTACTACCTGTCAGACAAATCACTCCAATGCTCTGGGCCTCAGTTTCCTCATATGAAAATGAAGGGAGTGTCAGGTGACTTGTAAAATACCGTACAGCTCCTAATCTATGATCCTGTGATCTTGGAAGGCAATTCATATCCTGGGAGGTTCACAGGGAAGGATATGTTTGATTACTTCCTTAAAGGTAAAGTACTTAAGTTAAAAGTCAAATTTGGATGAATTTTGATGAATCAATGAAGTAAATGAATGAATGAACAAGCATTGATCACATGCTTACTTTGTGTTATACTCTATGCCTTGGGGTGGGAGCATAAATGCTGAGAGCAAGGAGCATGCATTCTTCCAGGGAAAGGAAATAAGTGTTTATTAGTGCCTACTACATTGCAGGAGTATTGGATACAACGAAGTCATTGGTTCTCTTCGAGAACAAAGGACCAACAATGATGTTCAAGGTAATGTGATAAGCACTTTATAAACATTTCTTCATTTGATCCTTAGAGAAGATGCTTCTAAAGAAAGGGTTCTTAAACCGGTGTCCATGAATTTGTTTTCTGTCATTTGGATAACTATTGAAATATAATCACTTCCCTACTATTGTGTGCATTTAATACCATGATTTTGAGAAGCAGTCTACCATTTTCACCACACTACCAAAGAGGTCCAGCACACACATGCACTCATGCACATATGTTAAGGACTCTTGTCATAGACAACACATTATAGGGGAGTGGTGACTAAGGAAAAGTACTTCTACCAAGGAAGGTACAGACATAGTGAATTAAGTCCCGATATAATTAAGGAAGTGCCTAAAGATGAAGAACTGGCATTTTAAGTTACCCTAGGTGTCCTCTCCAAAGGATATCATGCGAACATTGCTTAGGTGACCATATCTGCTTCAGCAGAGAATAATACTAGTCAGAAGATCTGGGTTGAAGCCCCCACCCTGCTGCTTACACACTTGTCTCCTGAATTTCTTTTTTCTTTTTTAATTTTTAAAATTTCTTCATATAAAAAAGAGGCAGACTAAATTCCTAAACCTTTCTGACTTGACTATTTCTGCATAAGATTGCATCATTCAACTTACTCTTCTATGTTCAAAGGCTTAGGGTTATTGTGACACTTCCCTTCCCTAGCCAAGTCACCAAGTCTTGTCCGTCAAAAGGCTCCTATGTGTGTTGATTCTTTCCTCTCCTCCTTAGTCCTATTGCTTCCAGCCTAGTGCAAACCCTTCATTTTCAATTGACCTGGCTTATATTTATAATTTCCAAACGGGTCTTCCCACTTCCAGTCTGTCCATCCTCCAATGCACTCTTCCCAACAATACCAGATCAATCTTTCTTATGACATGCCTAGCCAGGCCACTTATCTGCTCAAAAATTTTCATGACTCCTAAGGTTTTAAGCTCCTTTCCCAGATATTTAAGTTCACCCACATTATCTTTTCAGTTTGATCAAAGAAAATAATAGGCTTATAGTTCCAGAGCAAGAGGCGATCTCCGAAGTCATTTATACCAATCTCTTAATTTTCCACATTAAGAGATGCAATCCAAGGAAGTCTAAGGACCTGCCAATGGTCACAGTGGTGTGTCAGACGCAGAATTGGAAGCTGAATCTTCTAATTCCAAATCAAGCAACCATTGCATATTTTTCTGTACATCGTTGTTTCCACAATAGAATAGAAACTCCTTGAGGCCAAGGACTATTTCATTTTTATCTTCCAATCATCACCTAAGACAGCATCAGGTTCACAGTAGGAACTTTAATGCCTGTTGAATGAGCAAAGCAGTCTTTGCCCTTTACTACAACCCCCTACTACTGAAGTTATTCCCCCTCACATAGGCTATGACTTAATCAGTTTGGACTGTCTGTCCTCTGAACATATGTGGGGAGAGCAGGTAGTGATTTGCACTGGCAGAGGGTATTCAAATGCGACTTCAGACACTTATTGCTATATGACCCTGGGTAAGTCACTTCATCCTGTGTGCCTCAGTTTCCTCACCTGTAAAATGAGCTGGAGAGGACAATGGCAAATCACTCCAGTATCTTTACCAAGAAAATCACAAATGGGATCACAAAGAGTTGGACAGAACTAGAAAGACTGAACAAAATCCTTGGTGATTGGCACAGTGCTTGGTGCAAAGTATGAGTTTAATAAACACCTATCAATTGAAATGACCTTCCACATATAAATCCTATGATACCAGAATCAGGTATGGAAGGAATGAGGCCAGCAGGAAACTTTTATCATTGATTCCATCACAAAAACAAACTCAACAGAGGGTCAATCTTTGCTGATTTGTCCCTACTGCCATATGTGTCCTGGTATAAGAAGAATGTTTCTTTAAAAAATAAAATAAGCCCATGCAAGAATCGTTATCTGCTGCATAAGAATGACAAGGTTGCTATGGCAACCTTAATTTCTAAAGTTAGGGTTATGCAAGACAGAGGGACAAACTCAGTTCTCAGCTCCAGGCAAAGAAAACATCAAAACTGGAACTCAATCCCCCTCCCCCCACCAATATCTGAGTGACTCAGTCATTTGCTAACCATTACACATGCAACACTGAATCTGACTTTGTGTCCTTTGAGGTGCACCCTTATCACAATGATCCAGCAAAGAAATAGTGCTGAGGAAAGATGAATGGAGAAAGTCAAGAACCCAAGATGCGTCATGCCACCTCTCTCAGAGCCTCAGTGTCCTTTGCAATAGAAAATTAATACTTTCTGACTGATTGATAAAACAAAAGGAGGGGGCTGGCCTGCATGACACTGAAGGTTCTTCCAGTTTTGACTTTCTCCGCTTAAGCCCCCTACAATTCAAACCTAGCCAGCTCGATATTTAATGAAACCTCTTCCATAGAGATTCCTTACTCCTCTTCCATAGAGATTCCTTACTTAAGCCAATCTCAAGCTATTCCAAATTCATCTTCTTACTCCATACTTCAGTAGCTCCTTATTGCCTCTAAGATACAGCATTAACTCCTTTGTTTAACTTTTAAAGCCCTACATAACCTCAGCCTAAATCACCTTTCTGATTTCCTTGGACATTCCTTGAACCTCCAAATTCTGTCAACTAGCCAAACAGGCCTTCTCTGTGTTCTTCCCATCCGGCACTCCTTCTCCCTTCCCTTCTCACTGTCTTTGCACTGTTTGTTCCCCATGCCTGGAAGGCACCACCTCCTCACTTCCCCCTCACTGAATCTGTCTCTTCTTTCCAGACACAATTCCCACACCCCTTCTACATGAAGCCTTTCCTGACTCCTTCAATGGTGCTCCCTCTCAAACTACCTTGTACTTGAGTGCTTTGCACTTATTTGATTTATTATTTTAATATTTATTTTGTATGTATCTACATAAGTACATACAAAATAAAGCATATCTCCTTTCATCTCCCCTTTCAGAATGTCAGCTGCTTATGAGTTGATGTTGTTTTATTCATTATATTTGTATACTCAATGCTAGAATGGTTCCTGGGATGCAATAGACAATGAATTCTTTCTGACTGATTCATAAAACTCCTGTAGGGAGCTAAGTAGTATAATGGATAGAGAGCCTGACTTGGAGTAAGGAAGACCTAAGTTCAAATCCTGCCTCAGTCACTAGTTCTGTGACCCTGAGCCAGTCACTTGACTTCTCTCAGTCTCGGTTTCCCAAAATAGGAATAATAATAGCACCCCCTCTTCTCAGGGATGTTGTGAGGATTGGGATTACTTTTATAGAGTTCTTTGCAAATATTAAAGTGTGATAGAAATGCTAGTTAATAATAGAATTAGCTATTCGTGTGACTCCATTTGGACAACTTAATTCTATATAAACTTACTGTGTATAATATTGAACCAATCTGACTCATAAAAGAAAGATTAGACTTAGAAAAACTTGTGTTCAAATCTATGCCACAATTTACTCTCTTTAATGACAAGAAAGTCATTTGGGACCTTAGTATTCTCTTCTATATGGACTAAGTGAAACCCTACATCAATCAAGGGAGTTTCCTCCTCTAAGAGTTTTCTACACCAATGAAATTCCAAGATCATGACTCCTATGTTACAAATATATGTTATCAGAGGATCATATATGGAGTGGGAAAGGACCTAGACTAACTCCTGACAACATGGTTCTCCTCAGCATCAACTCCCAACAAAATGAGCCACCAGCTTCTACTTAGATACCTATTTAATAATGGAGAATTTCTATTTTGGACTCTTCTAATTATTAGGGAGCATTTTTCTCATTTATATTGAAATTAAATCTTCCCTCCCCTACATGGGTCCTACTTCTGTTCTCAAGCTAAATAAGTAAGTCTGATCTCACTCTATGGGATAGCTCTTCAAATAACTGAAGAAAGTATTTTCTCCTATTTTCTCTCCTGAAGTCTAAATAAACAACACTTGCTCCTTCAATAGATTCTTCTCATAAAGCAAGCTTCTAATCTTTCTGGTTGACCTCTATCTTTGGGGAAGTGTAAACTCATACATAAGAAGTTTACCAATTATATGTTTAAAAATGACATCAGATTAATGGGAAGATATTTGTAGATCCTGTATCTGAGTACATGCCACCATGATGGCGGGGCGGGGAGTGGGGGTAGAGGGAGGCGAAGAAAATCTAAAACTCAAAGGACTGTGGAAATGAATGTTGTAAACTAAAAGTAAATAAACCAAAATTTAAAAAAAAGACACCAAAGTAGGAAATTCTGCCCCCCCCATTTTGAGATAAAATGAAGTCTACTTAGAAAACCTCAGAGAATCAGCAAAGAAACTAATTTGGCAGATTTATAAGTTCAATTAGGTAGCAAGATAAAAAATAAACCTAGACAAACTATCAGCATTTGGATACAGTGCTAATAAAAAGCTAGGAGGAAATGATGAAATTCTAGTACACATAATTACAAAATGAATAAAATATTTGGGAACTAAACTACCATGACATATATAGAACTCATCAAACAACATGTTTTTACCTGAACAAAGGAAGCTATATCATCAGAACAATATTCCACGCCAGTAAGACAAAACTGCTAAAAGTTCTGAAATTCATTTTAAATGTTAGTACTCTACCAAACTACCAGGAGAACAGTTTATAGAATCAGACAAGACAAGAGCAAAAAATCATTTAGAGGAACAAAAAGTTTAAAATCTCAAAAAAAATCATGGGGGTGGGGGCATTTAAGAATGAAGATATTCCAAACTATGTTATGAAGCAGTAATCATTAAAAATTTTTATGCACTCATTTTAAAAATTAAAGTAGATCAGTCAAACTAACTTGATAAGTAAAAACAAAAATAAGTTTAAAGCAATAACACAGTGCTTTAAAAACCCAGAACATAGATTACTGAGCAAATGATTGTATTTGAGAAGAACTCCTGGGAAAACTAGAAAGCAATTTGAAAGAAATTAAGTTTAAAGCATCACCTTATACCAAATGCTCCAAAAGCTCTAAATGGATAAAAAAAATCTTAGCACTTAAATATAAAAAATTATATTACCAAAAAGGAAAAAACAGGGGGAACAGTGGTATAGTCATAAAAATGATTAAGGATAGAAATATTAAAGAAGGAAGAGGTGGTAATCACAAGAGGCAAAATATACTAATACAATTATGTGAAATTAAAATGCTTTTTATGAAGAAAATTAACATTACTAGAATATGAAAACAAAAAATCAATTTGGAAAAACAGAGGCAAATATTGCCAATAAAGGTCTGACATCCAAGATATATGCAAGGTAAAGATAAATACATAAGATTAAGAACCCCAGTAGATTAAGTAATGAGTAGATAGTTTTGAAGAGAAGAAATGCAAAGTATCAGGACTACTAAAATTATGCTCAAAATAACTGAGAAATTAAAATGAAAATGAAACTGAGGTTTCACCTAACTCACAAAATTGGCAGAAATTCTTCCCCCCCACACACACCCACTGTTCAATGCTGTTACCAGCTCCGGTAAGGCAGAAACACTAGTATGTTGTTCGTATACCTGAGAATTGAAACAAATTTTGAAGAAAGCAATCAGCAATTATTAATGAAAAGTAATTAAAATGTCCATATTTTAACCCTACATTCCCCCTGCTAGGTATATAATCCAAAGATGTCAGACAGAAAGCTCTAATATATGCCGAAATATTCAGAGGAGGAGGATTTTTGCAGCAACAAAAACTGAAATCAAGAGTTGTTGCCAACTGACTGGGGGCATAGTTAAATTATGATATACAAAAATAGAGTATTATAGTAAGAAATAATGAATGGGGAGTTCAGAGAAATGTGTACATATCTGTATGAATAGGTGTATAAGAAAACCAAAATTTTGAGATAATGTAACAACTAATTTGGCCCAACGGAAAATAAAATGAAAAAACTTTGCAGTCAAGTCAAAGGGCCTGAGTTCACATTCCACCCCTGGCATTTGCTGTCTATATGACATTGGAGAAGTTACTTATCTCCCTGGGCCACTGTTTCCTTATGTGTAAAACGACAGTGTTAGAGCAGATGGTCAGTGGAGCTTCTTCCAGTTCTAGTTCTATGACATATCTCTGCTTGCCAGGGAAGAAGAAGATGATAAGAAAGGAAAAAATAGTGTCATCCACATACCATTAGGTCTATTGTTTTAATTGCATCAGTTGATTTTGCTTTATTGTTTTGATTTGCTACAAGGTAGGGCTAAAAGAATAAAGGTAGCCTGGTGTATAACCAAGAGTGCCAACCTTTTGAAGGACAGTGACTTTTAGTCTTAGTGATTAGACCATTTCCCTCATTTTACAGACAAGGAAGCTGAGACCAAGATCATTCAAGTTTTAAGTTGTGGAGATGAGATGTGAGCTCATCTTACAACTTCAATCCCAATGGTCTTTCCTGGACAGGAGCTGTTTTTCCAGTCCAGAAACCTTGGTCTTAGACCTTGACTAGACCTAACTAGACCTTGACTTATAACCTAAGATTTAAAGGTGATTTGTCCCAGGTATAGGGCACTTCACTGAGTCTTAGTTTTTCCACATATAAAGTAGGGAAAACACTATTAGCACTATTTATCCCCACAAGATTGTTACTTGGAAAGAAGAACTTTGTAGGTTTTAACTTGCTATAGGATTAATAGTATTATTGCTATGTAATACGGTGATCAGGAGAGAATCTGATTAATGGGATGGGTCTCCTAATCATCTTGGCAAGAAAATCTAGACCAGGGGTTGTTAAACTGCAAACCATGAGTTGTTTTAACTGTGATGAGTATATTGAATATAATTGGATTCCTTTGAAATCTCATATTGCTTATTTTAAACATTACATTATTCTGAGAAGGGATCCACAGGCTTCTCCAGATTGCCAAAAGGGTCCATGACACACACAAAAAATCTTAAGAACCCCCGGCCTAGACATTTATCTGGTGATTATTTGCCTGCATTGCTATCCTCAGCCATCCCTTCCATAACTCAGAGATAGAGACTGGGGGATAAGGGAGGGAGGGAAAGGTCAATCTATTATGGGTACTAGACTAACAACAGGCCAAAGCCCCATAGCACTATCTATCTGAAATTCAATTAACAATTCAATAAACATCGATTAAGCATCTATTATGTGTCCTATATACTATATAATTTTTCATATGTTATATATAATGTATGTATATGTAGAAATGTATGTATTGGGCTTTTAAAAATTTATATCTCCAGGGCTTAACAAAAGACCTGATTCATAGTGAATAAATAATAAACACTTGTTCAATAAATGAACGAATGATAGTCATTGTTCTAGGAATAGGAGATAGAAATAAAAACATGAAGTAGTTCTTGTCCTCAAAGAGCTTATATTCTACTGGGAAGAAATGCCATAATGACACGTACACAAATCAATCTCTGCAGATGCATAGATAGACAAACAGACAGGCAGGCAGGCAGACAGACTGATGGATAGATGAACAGATAGAAAGATAAAAAGATAGAAGGATAGACTGATGGATTAATGGATATAGAGATAGCCACAGATATAGGTGTACATATATGCAACTATGTAAAGTGTACATGTTACATATTCACATGTACATATATATCAGAATTGATGTTTTTGACTAACTGAATGTAACATATATACAAAATAATGCAGAGAGGAGGATTTGAAGATGGAAACTTGGGGAGATTCCAAAGATAGGAATCCTCCTTGATATCCTTTTAGAAGACAAACAAGAAGATAAAGTTGCCACAGAGAGAAGAGATTAACCAGCCCAGTAAGCAGAGACTGTCCTGAGCTGACATGGACCTCTTTATATTTCTCATTATAAAAGAGTAACAGAATGCATTGCAGACTAGAGAGAGCAGCAGCCTTAATGATATGTCTTTTCTTTTTAAAAAACTGTATCTTTCTGTGTATCTTTGGAGATTCATGACTTTTTAAAATATATATAAAATCGATTCTAGACTAAAGGTGACGATCAATGACTTCAGCCCTGGCCTGATAAAGGATTTGTCCTCAGAACATCTGTTCCTGGGCTCTGGTTGAAGAAGATTCTTTTTATAGCTTTCAAGAGCTGACCTTTCACCCCTCGCCTCTCTGGTTTCCTGTCACCCCACTCAATCATACCAGGTATTTTTAAAAACACACAATAAATCTCTTGGCTCGCTCTAATCAAGGCCTCTTGCACACTTGAAAGGTAACTATCAAGAAAGGAGGACATTTTACAAACTGCAGTTAAAGAAAATCAAAATCGGCTGGAAAGGATTTTCTAATCACCTTGGCTAATTACAAAGAAAATACATATCACATTTTTTTCTTAAAATGTCCTTTATTATCATATTATTTTTTAATCTGTTATGGTGAGGATCTCAGTGAGAGAAGGACTATAAGGAAACATAACAGAACACTAGAGCAGGAGACAGAGTGTCTGGGTTCATATCCCAGCTTAAATCCTTATTTGCCAGGTGACAGTAACCTCTGTGAGACCGAGTTACTTTGTCCATAACAAGGGGATAATGAAAGCAGCACTATCCACATTTTCCAGGTGGTTTAAAGGACCATACTCTGAAGCAGTATTAGTAGAGTGGCTAGAACTCAGGGCTTCAAGACCTGAGCTAAAATGTCACTTTAGATCCTCACATAATGCAGGGCTTCAAGTTATCGAACCTGTCAGCCTCATGGGGGTCACTATAGTGACATTTTCCAAACACTGTTTTTTAACTGTTTGGGTTTTTGAGGATCAAATCAAAGTAACTTTGCCCTTGCAAGAGCTGGCCTTCCAAGGTACAATCTATGAATGCATTCCCCTTCTCACTTCCTCCTCTTAGAATATCTATCTCCCTTTAAAGTCAAATGAGATAATGCCTGCAAAGCATTATATTTGACTGGGGAGAAATGCCATAATGACATGTACACAAATCAATCTCTGCAGATGGATAGATAGGCAGGCAGGCAGGCAGGCAGACAGACTGATGGATAGATGAACAGACAGAAAGATAAAAAGATAGAAGGCTAGACTGATGGATTAATGGATATAGAGATAGCCACAGTTATAGGTGGGACTGAGAAGGTGCTTCTGCCCCTCCCCCAAGCACTTACCTTCTACCTCAAACCTCTCCTGAATTCTCAAGCTGCTAGAGCCTCTCTCTGAGTATTTGGGATTATTTTACGTACATGCATACACATATATACAAATGCAAGTGAATTACTTTGCATATACGTGTGCTATACATATATATATATAAAACTACATACAAGAGAATATTTATGTGCACATGTGGCTATAGTTGTGCTGCATGTATGCAAAACATGTGTATATAAATATGTATGTGTTTATGTGTGTGTGTGTGTGTGTGTTTTATCATATGTATATAAAGGGGCAGCTAGGTGGCATCATAGAAGACAGAGCATCCTACCTGGAATCAGAAATACTCACCTTCCAACTACTCCAGCTTCAGACACTCACTACCTGTGTGACACCCTGGGCAAGACACTTAACTTTATTTGCCTCAGTTTCCTCATCTGTAAAATGAGCTGGAAAAGGAAACAGAAAATCCCTCTGGTATTTCTGTCAAGAAAACTCCAAATAGGGCTACAAGGAGCTGGACATGACTGAAACTACTGAACAACAAAACTGTATATAATATGGACATGGAACCTTGGGTAAAGTTGCTTAACTCAAGCCTCGGTTCCCTCATCTATAAAAAGAGGGGGTTGGACTCCAGAGCCTCCGATGTCCTTTCCAGAATTGAGTCCAGAATTCTAAGAATTTCTGGCCCCTTCCAGCTTAGCCATTTACTCTGCATGACCTTTACTCTGCATGACATCATTTCCTCTCACTGGTTGTCAGCTGTTTCCCACTCCCATGTTTTCGATGTTCTTTAGCCCTTTAATAAGGATTTATTTAAATTATTTAATTCTATTAATTATAATATAATTTTATATTAATTTAATTAAATTCATTTACTTAATTATCTTTTCTATTCAAACTCAGTTTACTACTCGGTAAAATGAAGCAGTCAGTTAAGGTCAGAAGTATTTAATCTTTCTCTGTGCATCCTGGACCCCTTTAACTGTCTGGTGCAGACTACCCTTTTCAGAACTACTTTTTTTTAAATTCAGAAGTATGAAGTGCCTCAGTTTTAGTTAGAGGTTAATGAAAACAAAGATATGTTGATTGATCTTTTTTGTATGTGTGGTTACTGTTTGTTTTGCATTCAAGTTTATAGACCCTCTGAAATCTTCCCAGGTTAGGTACTCCTGGTTTATAACAAATAAGACCCCTCTTGACTCTAAATCGTAGGATTCTACGCCACAGGCACTTTCTTCTATGGTGCCTCAAGCTAACCAGCAGTACTGGTACAGTGAACCCTCAATCTTAATCTTGTACATAATTTAAAGCCATCTTGACTGGCTCCTGGTCTGGCCAGGACACTGTTCCCTTGGCATAACAGCATGTCAGAAGGCCGTGCTGACCTGGAGAAATGTGGTGCTGCAGAAACCCACTCACATTCCTGGCTGGATTCCCCGGCCTCTCAGGAAGCCAGCTGAGCTGGGGGCCCAAGTATGCTGGGCAGGACCAGGGAAGGATCAGCCCAGTGGGGACCTGGTGAGAGTCAGCTACTGGTGCCACCAAAAGGAGTCCTAGATAAAGCTTAAGATTCCCTAGGGTGGTCACTTGTTTGGCCTAGAGTCTTCTAACTTCAACTAAAATTACTTATAATTCAGTTCATGTAAGGAGGCAGTGGATAGAGCACTGGGTCTGGAGTCAGGAAGACCTGAATTCAAATCCAGTTTCAGATACTTACTAGCTATGTGACCTTGGGCAAGTCACTTAACCTCTATTTGCCTTGGTCCACTGGAGAAGGAGATAGCAAATCACTCTAATGTCTTTGCCAAGAAAACCCCATGGACAATATGACCCACGGAGTCAGGAACAGTCAGACACAACAATCAACTGAACAACAATAAGGCCTTCTAAGACCATACCCCCTGAAGCCTCCCCCGTTTCCCAGTGTACCGGGAAGCTTTATTTGCTAGATGGTGTACCAAGGAGCCTCTTCCTCCTGGGTCCAAGGAAGGGCATTGTTTTGAACCCAAAGTGGAGAGTGGAAGAAGTGAGGTGAAGAACGGAATAGAAGTTGGGGAAGACAGTTTACCTTCACTTTGCAAGAGTCAATATAATTTCACTTCTGGTTCCCTTCCAGCTTTTACCCCATTTATCCCTTCCCGTTGAGAGACAAAAAAGGTCAGTGAGCACAGAAGCAGACTTCATATTCTCCCAAGAATGCTGAATTAGAGAGGAAGCTGACAGCTTGCAAGAGATAACAGGGAACTCATTTTCTATCTGTTAACTCAAGTGGCTAGGAACTGACACAAAGAAGGGTTGGAGGACTAACTTTCTTTATTAGAAATAATGTAGAAAATCTAGCCCAGAAAACATGTGCAGCTTCAAAAAAATTTACTTTTAGCCCAAGCATTAACACCACTATCAGAATTAAAGAATCACAAACTTAGAAGAGAGATAAGAAGCTGTTGAGTCCAGCTCCATCATCTTAAGATGGGGAAACTAAGGCACAGAGAAAATAATTGATTTGCCAGGGTCACACAGCTTGTTTCATGTGGAATTCAAACCCAAGTTGTCTTAAACCGAGTTTATGACTGATGCAGAAACTGGGGCATGCTTGCTGAAATGTGTCATTTGTGTGGCTACCCCTTAACTTAGATTCACATAGCCATAATAGAGAAGGATCAATAAAAAGTGTCTCTGTTGTTGTTGTTATTAATATAGACTCAATATATGTGACCCAGCAGGGAGAAGGCAAGAAACATCTAAGGTTATTATCTAAAGGTCTGATCTGCAATCTAGACACCTGGGTTGCTACTGCTAAGCACATAAATGAATTAAATGAGCTGCCAATACAGGGGCAAATTTCCCTCAGGATACTCTGCCATGAGCATGCCTTGCTCTTCTTTGCCAAAGGATGTGGCAATGGAATATAGGAGCAGAATGAGGCATGTGTTGCCAAACATGATCAATGTCTTGATTTGTTTGTTTACCCATTGTTTGTTAACAATTGTTAACATTGTTCTTTGTTACAATGGATATCTCTATTGGAGGAATAGGGAGTCATTGAAAAGTGAAAGCAATATTTAAAGGGGCATTGATTTCACAAAGAGTCTTAAAAATAAGATTTGTCAGTGTTTCCTCCCTATGACACCATCAGCATTAAGACCTGTTTGGTTTCATAGTCATGAAATCAGGGAATCACGAAGATAGATGGAAGCTTAGATTTTCCCTAGGAAATAACATGGTACAGCAGAAAGAATGTTTGATTTGGAATCTGAGGGCTTGGATTCATATACCAGCTTCCCTGTGTGTCCCCTTTTAAAAATGCATAGTCCCTAAGTTTAAAATCAAAAGTTGGACCAGAAGACCTTGAATCCCCCTCTAAATTTCTCATCACATGACAGAACCAGGAATCCCTTCCCCAGTATTCTCTCAGCAGTGGTTTGGCTAAAGGTTGAAGGGTGTACTGGTAAATGTTTACCCACAAGCTCCCAGTGAAAAAAGAAACAAATGTATAAAACGTGTGCATCATTTCTTTTACTACCACTTTCCCACTGTTTTCTTAAGTCTAGACAATCAACAGTTTTGTTGAATCAATCCCTAATTTGTAGTTTTTGCTGATTTACAAGGTATAAATGCTCATACTGACATTTAATAATCAATGAGAGCCTATATGAGCTGATTTCAGCACATGACTGCCTCTAAGATGCTTCAATCATTCAGCTTTTGCCTTAAGATGACCAAGGATGGGGAACTAACCACCACTCCCCCATCCAAAGCATTTTGGATACTTCTAATTTTTTACGTGGTTAGGCTAAATGTCTCCAATTTGGACAATGGATACTCACAAGGCAACGATAAACAGATTCCTCACTACCCTGGTCACATTCTACCTTCTCAGTGTTCTTAAATGGGGTGCCCTCCATTTGACACATTATTCCAAATGGCACAGTGCAACAACCACCTTTCTCACTGTCCACATGTTTCTCTCTCTCTCCTCTTTCTCTTCTTCTCTCTCTCTCGTTTCCTTCTTTCTGTCCTTTTTCTATCTCCTTCCTTCTTTGTTTCATTCATTTCTTTCTCTCATTTTCTTTCCACCCTTTTCTCTTTCCTTCTTTTTTCTCTTTCCTTTTTTGTTCACTTTTTTCTTCTCCTTCCCTTCCTTTTACCCCTTCCTTCTATTTCTTCCTTCCTTCCTTCCTATCTCTATTAAGGTAGTTTAATATAAAATTGTTTTCTTTTTCCTCTACCAGAGCACACTGTTGATGTCTATTGAGCATGAAATCTGCCCCAAATCCCATATCTACAAGAACTGATGAAAGGGACAGATTCAGAGAACCTCAGGAAGAACTGACGAAAGGAAAAGTGAGCAGACATAGGCCACTTTTCTATAGCAATAGCATTATAAAGGAAAACACCTTAGAAAGACTTCAGAAATCCGGTCAATGTAATGACTAATCATGACTCTAGAAGATCAGTGGTGAAGCATGTTACTCATCTCTTGGTGGAGTCATAATAGGTTTTAGTTGCAGCATGAGACTTATTTCCAGACATGACCAATAATGCACAGCTGTGCTTTACTTGACTATATTTTCTTAAAAGTAGAGGGATTTTTTTTGGAGGAGGGAGGTGGTAAGAGTGATGTAAAATGGGAGTGGGGATCCAGTAAAAAGAAGACAGCATCAATAAAACATTATGAAAATATGCATAGGGAATCAGAGGGTAGTTCAAAGGGAAGACACACACGGCGTGTTGGTGCAACCATGTGTATGTGTGTATGCGTGCATGCACACGATTAATAAACGCTCATTTTCTTCCTTCATAGCTTGAGAGCACAAACAGACCATACAGGCCCATCCAGCTCAAACCCTTCGTTTTTTTTGTTGTTGTTGTTTTTTGGTTTTGGGGTTTTTTTTCCTTTTTGGAGGGGAAAAAGCAGAGCAATTGGGGTTAAGTGACTTGATCAAGGTCATAAAGCTAGCAAATGTTTTAAAGTATCTGAGTTCGGATTTGAACTCAGGTCCTCCTGACTCCAGGGCTGGTGCTTTATTCACTGTACCCTTAATCACCCCAGCCCCTTCTGTTTGTAAATGAAGAAACTGAGGCCCTGAGATATTAAGTCATTTTGTACAAGGTGCCGCAAGAGTTAAGTAAAAGGTGGGATAAGAACCCAGACGCTGGAATTCCAATGAAGTCTCCTGCCCCTTTACTACACTACTCCTTTCCTGGGATATCTCAGTGGGTCACTCTCTCCATCCTTCAAAATGAGGTGATTCATAGCCCAGAACCTCCACACAAGCTCAGAGAGAGCCCCTCCTGTTAGAATGACCACCTAGAGACATGATTTCTGTTCAAGATCTTCTCTTCCCTGCTCTGCAGACCATCAAGCACCAAGACCCTGTGGTAGAAGCCCCTCCTCTTAGCCAGGTTCAGACGCTAATCAGACTTCAAGAAATCTCCAGTAGAATGGTTGTTCGCTGGGGGCAGGGATTTGTTAATTTTTGTCTTTCTATCCCCCAGTCTACCACCATGCCTATCACACAGTAGGAGCTTAACAAATATTAGTCAAATTGACTCAAGGAAACTTCCTTCTTCAACTGAAATGAGTGTTCAAAATCCTGTGTATAGGTGACCAAAACTACTTCATTTCCCATCCCCCCCATCAATCTTCCTTTACAGACATGCATATATACATACAACTCAAATGAGGACTATCTAATTACAGTTTCACTGTATCTCATTATATTTAAGGCATAAAAAAACTTAACAATTCGTTCTCAGCAATCAGATGTACTGATGAGAAGGTCTTATGTTCCCCTTCAATTCTGCCCAAGTACAAAGCAAATATACTGGTACCCTAAGACTATCTGCTGAAAAAGCCAATTTCTAACACATTTTTATAGCACAGGGAAGGGGAAAATCTGCAATAGTCATTTAACCACAGGGATAGCTGGTTTTCCCTATTTCTTTATGCCAAGGTTTGACAATGTTTGTATTTTAATAGCTTCTGAAGGAGCCCACCCAGCAGCTTCTATACTCTACAGCAAAGGAGATTCAATGGAAGGCAATAAAAATATGTTATACACCCACTATGTGCAGAGGCAGAAAGAGATACCCACATACACACACATGCACACATTTAGAGAGACAGACGGAGCAAGAGAGAGACAGAGAGAAAAGAGAGAAGAGACAGAGAGAGAGAATATCAGCCTTGGATTCAAGAACTTATGCGCACATGCATGGTAAACTCTAGGATTTAGTTCCTTGCTTATACAAAGCATCTGGCAAATCTTAAAGCTCTATATAAATGTTAATTTATATAGCTAGGTGGTACAATGGATAGAGCACTGGGTCTGGAGTCAGTAAGACTCATCTTCCTGAGTTCAAATCCGTGTGACCCTGGACAAGTTACTTAACTCTGTTTGCCTCAGTTTCCTCATCTGTAAAATGAACTAGAGAAGGAAATGACAAATCACTTCAGTATCTTAACCAAGAAAACCCCAGACAGGGTCATGAGGAGTTAGATGTGACTAAAAGGACTGAACAACAACAAAACATATTATTTTTAAGAGGGCAACACAATGTAGATAGAACACTGAATGTGGCAACAGAAAGACCTGAGCTGCAATTCTGGGAGAGTCAGTTATATCAGGTTCCTACTCTGTAAAGATAATAATAGCACTTACCTCATATAGTAGTTATGAGGAACAATAGTCTGTATGGAAAGGTTTACAGAAAAGTAGGGGGTGGGAAGAAAAATTTGGAAACCTGTCATCTAGGTAAGCAGGCAAGATACACACACACACACTGTTTATATGTATACAAACATACAATATGTATATGCTACATGCAGATGTCCAAAAAGTCTTAGTTCCTCCTTAAGTTGGAATAGCTGTCTTTTTGCAATAAGATTATTGATAACACAATTCCGAATCAGATACATTCAACAAATGTGCACATTTTAAGCCAGAAGCATCACATTCACAAAACTGCTGACTTACCAGTATAAAAGTCTAGTGTCCCTAATGTTGCCACTGAAAGACCTCTGGACACTGAACTCTGTTTTAGATTAATAGAGGATCACAGAATTTTAGTTAGAAGGACTTCAGGGACCAACCATCCCAGTCCATTCTCCTAAAGGCAGACCCACTACCACAAACACACATTTACCTAGCCCCTGACTGAAGCCCCTTCCAAGAAAGGGGGACACATTACTTCCCAAAGCTGCTCAGTGCATTTTTAGACTACCTTCACAGGAATTCACTCCTGACAGGAAACTTCTTTCCAAGTTTCACCCATAGGCCTTCTCATACTTGATGCCATCAATCAAGTCAACTTGAGTTTTCTCTTCCCCAGGCAACTGACCTGGATCAGATGCTTCCGTTTTTATGTTTTGTTTCTAAGTGATCTTGGCCTGAGCTTCTGACCCTTAAGACCATGATTTCTTTTAAGGCCTATGCAGATCCAAGATCCTGGATTACCAAGCAGTTGCTAATAGTACTCACTAAATCTTGGGGAATGTTTTCCTCCTCCCAATAGTCTATCAATACCTGGAGACTTATGGGTCCCATTTCCTGGGCAAGGAAGTCCCATATATCTGCCTCTGACTACCTCCTACTGCTAATTCATCTGATGAGAACAAAATTTTATTGTCCCAAATAGTGTTTTTCCAGTAGAAAGAAAGAAAGCATGACCTGGGTTCAAATGTTACCTTTTTATAATACAATCTCTGTGACCATAGACATGTCACTTAATCTTACACTTATATAAAGTCATAACCTAGAACATTTCAAAAGGTACTTAGGGTACCTCTGTGTAGTTTATATGTTATAGTTTATATCTTTATACAAGTTGCTGAAGAGTTGTCTAATAAGTATTGATAGAGGAAATTTCCACACAGGAATTCCTAGTACTGATTAAATGAACTCATAAGACCATTCATCTATGTCTAGAAGGGCCTTCCAAGGTAATCTAGTCCAACCCTTTCATTTTCCAGATGAGGCAACTGAAACTCAAAGAGGTCATATCATTAAAGAGGTCATTTCCTAATCACAAAAGTAAGTTCCAGAGATAAGACCTGAACCCAGGTCTTCTGACCCCTGAGGCAGGAGACTTTTCTCTATATCACACTGCATAGCTCCAGATTAACTTAAAAAAATAAAACATCGTCCTAATGTATAACTGAGAAGCAAAGAACAGCACATCGTAGGATTACCAAAGGATTTCAGTTGAAGATCACCCAAAGGGCAGCAGAGCTATGTGGTGGATATGAATAGTCTACATTATATTATCAATGAAATGTGGAAGTGAAATCATACTAAATATTTGCAAAGAAATATACAATGGGCTAGTCTCCATGTAATGTCAAGAGAACACAGGATACTGAATGGATTCTTTGTGGGATGGCGCACATTCTAACAGGCATAACTAATAGATAATTCAAGAAGAGGTAAAGGAATTGGGGTACAAGGAGTCTAGGACATAGCCATAAATAAATACTGACTGCCAATGCCAAAGTGACATAGATGTTGTAAATGCCAGAGGGTAGCAGGTGCCCAGTAAGAATGGAAAGAATACTTGATTTTGAATGCCTTTTCTTCTCTGGGACTTAGTTGTCTCATGGATAAAATGAAGAAGCTGGAATAGGTGCTCTCCAAGGTCCCTACCAGCTCTTAGAGACTAAGAGCAACCTCGCCTATCACATGAATGAAAGAAGGCAAAGAAGCTGACTAGAGGCAAGCTCATGTACAAGAAGAGCAAAAAAAAAGATATATGAAGTTCAGGATGATATGGAAAAAGGAAAAAAAAAGTCAGCCTATGACATCACATGTCCTGGCATGATAGCCATTGAACAGCAACATGACAATCATCAGACATATCCCCACTTGCCTCCTAAAGATGCCAACTTGCCAGGATTCAGCAACTGAATCCTACACCATCACACAAAATCTCTATGAATTTTGTTCTTCCCTCTGTCACTGCTTGCAGCATAACTGGCTTTCAGGCTTACCCTGACCACATCTTTCATTTTTTCCTCTCAAAGAGCATGCTTGAACATTCTCCAAGTTTGTAGCTTTGCTACTTACTAGTCATGTGATTGAGAACACAATCCTTCACCTCTCTGAGGTTCAGCAATATTTATTTAATGTAAAGAATTTGGTTGTACTTCCTCCAAGGAGGGGATAATGAAGATTAACCAATATATAAATGTGTAGGACACACCTGCTAAGAGCACTGTCCTAGGTGTTAGGTGATACAAGCACTAAGAATGAAACAATCCTGACCATCGGGAGCTTTTACGATTAGCAATAACAATGATAATGATGTGGTATGTTAGATGAGATATTGGCCTCAGAATCAGAAAGTTCTGAGTTCAAATCCTGCCTCAGTCATTTATTAGCTATGTGACCCTGCACAAAACCATTTACCTCTCTCGACTTCAGTTTCCTCATTTGTTAAATGGTGATAATAATGACATTAACCTCACAGAGATGCTGTGAGGATCAGACGAGATACAGTTTCACAAACCTTAAAATACTATAGAAAACCTAGATGATGATGATGATAATGATGATGATGGTGATGATGAAGAACCTCAATGAGAAGGAGGAGAAGGGTAGTTTTCCCTGCACATTTACTGTCTTCTCCCCACCCAGTTTCTGCAACATGCCTCTGGTATTCTTTGGCTCTCATCTGGTCATTCTTGCATGTTCATGCCCAAGATGCTTCTCTAGTTTTGCAGTCTCAATCAAAAACAGAATATTCTTGCTTGGTATTAAGTGAGACATAACTAAAAATAGTACTGTGGGTTTCCATAGATATCTGATGGCTTTAGTACCAAATCTGTTCAGCTTCTGAGTGGAAAAAAAGATTTCTCCCCCTGTCTCTGACTGCAAAACAAATGGGGTCTGTCAAGTCAAGCTGTGCTCTCCAGCTCACATTTAAAAGCATGACATATTATAAAGCCCCTTGTCATCACAACTTTTGTGGCTTCTTAGAAGGGGAAAAAGCAGAGCCTTTTCTGTTCTGCCTGGATGACCTGGCCAGGGACCCAACAGAGGTTTTCCCCTTCAGTGGACACAAAGGCTAAAAATCAAGAGTGAGAACATGGACCCTGAGAACCTCAGATCACCCAGCCTGACCTCTATACAAAGAGAAATACTCTTTGTGACATCGCTGATAAGTCATCTGCCAGTTTCTGACCAAAGACCTGCAGGAATGGGGAGCTCACTACTTTCTGAGGCATTGCACTCCACTTAGAGACAGCTCCATTTGGGAGAAAATCTTTGCTTAGATTAACCCACAATTTGCCTCCAATTCCTAACACCATTGCTTCTAGTTCAGTCCCTTGGGGCCAAACAGAACAAGCTGAAGCCCTCTTGCACAGACAAACCTTGAAATAGTGAAAATGGCCATGATAACATCCTCTTCCATCCCCTGTTGGTTTCTTTTCTCTGAGTTATCCTCCCTTAGTTCCTTTCACTGGTCCTCACATGGCAACAGAGCCTGACTGGGTGATGCGAGAGGATAAGCCAGCCTTTCCTGGAGAAACCATCAGGCAGAGCAGGTGGCTGTAGCAATGATTTTTCCCATATAACCCCAAACTTGCTCTTTTACTCTGGCATTGTTTTTGAGCTTAACAACATCCTTTCATGATCTTTTGTTTCATTTTCTTTTTATAACTCATTGTCCAAACCCACAGAAAAGCCCTCTTGAGCTGGCCATCCTTCCACATCGAACAGCTCATGGGGTTGTTTGCAAAGTTAAATAAGAGATAGACAACAAAGCAAGTAAGAAAACACATGGTGCTTGTGAAATGACAGATAATTAATAATGATAAGCATTCGGCTGATGAACATTGAATATAATGGAACAATATTAGAATAGCAACTTCTCTCAGGACTATTTCTGTTGGAATTCCATTTTAAAAGACAAGAAGAATGAGATCATGTTACGGATAACAATCAAAATAATACTCTTAATAACAGCTTACCTTTTGATAGCACTTTGAGGTTTCAAAAGTACTTTACGTGTTATGTTATTTAATTCTCACAATACACCTTTGACGAAGGTACTACTTTTAGTCCTTTAAAAAATTTCTTGGGGCAGCTAGGTAGCACAGTGAATAGAATACCAGCCCTAGAGTCAGGAAGACCTGAGTTTAAATCTGGTCTCAGACACTTAATAATTACCAGCTGTGGTATTTTACCAACTTGGGCAAGTCACTTAGCCTCAATTGCCCTACCTTCTGTGCTCCAAAAAGAAAAGAAAAAGATATCTTTTAGGCACCAATTTTACAGATGAGGAAAATGAGACTGAGAAGGGTTGAATAATATTAAAAATCTACCAGACATTAATATAAAGTAACAGTGAGTTCACAAATTATTCCAGGATGATTCCTTTCTATCAAATGGAAAATGAAAAGAACACTACCATGAATAATAATCTTGTCATTACTGAATTCAGATAACTAGATATTAACCAAATCAACAATATTAGCCCACGGTAGCATTTTTTTCCCTGAACTCTCCTGGGTGATAAAGTGTATATGTACCAAAGAGAAAGAGGTCTAATTGCAAAGAGACTGTGTATCTGTGACTGGTATAGGGAACTCTGGGATGAAGAAATGTCTTCCACCAATGCTCCTTGCAGCTTATAGTCATAGAGAGTTGCCTAAATTTTAGAGAGAGAGTCTGCAAGCTCCAAATATTGTCAGATAGCTGCTGAAGGCTGTTAACAGCATGTCAGCTGGACTGCCTCAGAGGAACTCCATTTTTTTCCATTGTTCCAACAGAGAAGTGATCTGTGATACAGAAGGAAATGGAAGAATAGAGGAGAAAGGGAAAAAGAAATTCTAGGACCCAGAATCTCAGAGTTGGAGGGACCAAATCAACTGACCAATCAACAAGCATTTTTTAAGTGCTAAACAGTAGGGACACACACACATACACACAGTGCAAAAAAGATGAAAGGCAGTCTCTCCTCTCAGAGAAATCACAAAACAATAGGGAGTAAACATGAGACTGATGGATTATGAACAAGATGTAGAAAGGATAAATTGGAGATAATTAATAGAATGAAGGTACCATAAAGAGCTCCCTCTAGACCATCCCCATCTTTGCTTGAAGACTTCCAGAGATGGGGAAATCACTACCCAGGAAGGTCATTCCAGCCAGTGATAGTGCTGGCTATTAGAATTTCTTATTAGATCATTGATTTATAGTTAGAAAGGACCTTAGAGGCCAAAGTCCAATCCCCATGTTTTATAAACGAAGAAACCAAAACCCAGAGAGGGTAACTTACTCAGGATCACACAGCTAGAAAGTGTCTGAGGAAAGTTTGAAACTCGGGTATTTCTAGCTTCAAGCCAAGCAATCTATTCACGATACATCTCAAAGGTTCAGTGCATGAGAACCAGTGTCTCCACACTAACAATCACACATCATGAGAAAAGAAGGAGAAAAACCCATCACACTCTGAGGCAATCCCTCTCACTGGGATACAAGTCTTACAGTTAGGCTGTGCTCTGCTAGAATGCAAATTGGTTATAATACAGTCACTCAATCAGTCCACTGATGAGCATGTATTAAAAGCCTACTATGTGCTAGGCATTGAGTTAGATGCCAGAACAGAATTATATGAGATTAGATGAGATGGACAAACTTTGATCCAGGTTAGTTAAAAAAACAAAAAGATAGGCATGATATTGACCCAACCAGAAAAACCTGGGTTGAATGTTAATAACTAAATGTAATAGGAAGGGGAGGGGAATATGAATCCCACTGACCTCTGAATCTAGCAAAATCTTACCATCAGCAGTGATGAGCTTCTTGCTGAGAGAGAGCACAGAATCAGTCACTCCCACGCTACCAACTGTTTCTTAACTCAAGGAGCACTGGAAAACGTACCCCATTATAGCACACCATCCAGCTCCTAAAATGGCTTTAGTCTTTTGGTTTATTATTTATACTCTACCCACAAAAAGCCTTTGGATCAACATGAGCATTTCTTTTTTTAACCCAATGCTATCAGCAGCAGCAGCAGCAGCAGCAGGAAAAAGCTGTCACACAGCCCAACTCACTGCTGAGGTTGATGAGGTTTAGGATTTATTTGTGGAGGACATTCCCAACATCTGAGAGAGATCTCCTAGCACATAACTCAAGGGAAAAGTGCTCATCACAAGGAGAGATGGGTGGAGAGAAGGAGATAAGTTTAAACATTCATGAGAATTTCTGTGAAGAGAACAATAAACAGATCTTTAGATGGGTCAAATTAATTTATCATAACCCTCCCACTTAAACCCAATGGTATTTCTTATTGACTGCTAACCCATCTCCCATTCCCAGATTCTTTTGCCCACCCAACACACTCTCACCAAGATAAGACAGCAGGCAGATGATAGAGGTAACCAGATTCTTTCTATTCACCATCTAGAATAGCACCTAGAATATAGTAAGTAGGTCCTTCATAAATACTCAGGTAATTATGCCTGGTATAAACTAGGTATTTCATAGAAGCTTTTTTGTTCTCCTGGCTGTGAGCTCAGTAAAATCATTTCACCTCTCCTAGTCATGAGCATTGCTGAAGGGGGTGGTCTAAATGATCTCCAAGGTTACTTTCAATCAAGGAATATTTGTGAAAGTGCCCATCAATGTGTCAGGAATTTGTGTTCTGAGGGCCTAGGGTTCCTGCTCTGTCTCTCTTGGATAACTCCTTGCATCTTCTCTGTTCTATTTTTTTCCTATTTCCAACTCTCCTCTGTCTTTTCCTCCTCATGCACTCCAACTGCCTCCTCTCATCCTTTGCACCTGGCTTTGCACCACTCTTGCTTCAGAATTGATCTCTATTATAACCACAATTCACCCAGTTTTTTCAATGTCTCTCCCTCCCTCTTCCTCTTCCTCCTCCCTCTAGCAACAGGGTTAAGTGATTTGCCTGGGGTTACACAGCTAGTCAATGTCTGAGGTCACATTTGAACTCAAGTCCTCCTAAGTTCAAGACCAGTGCTCTATTCACTGCACCACTTAGCTGCCCCAGACTATAAACCTTTTGAGGGAATGGAATGTGATTTTTAATTTTGGGACCCCAGCACTTAACTCCCATGTCTAACAAAAACTGGGTGCTTTTAAAATAAAAAGATTTAGAATTAGAGGGCAATTATCAGTCAATCAATTCAATTTTAAAATTTTACAAATGAGGAAACAGGTTCAGAAAAAGTGAGTTTTTTCCAAATCCCTGCAAATATAAAATAACAAAACCAAGATTTGAACACTGATCCTAAGATTTCAAAGTTCAGTGTTTAAGAAATGTTTGTTGAATTGAACTGATTATATACAAATGTACCTTTCTAAAACTTGAAAACAGCATCCTTTATCTTGCTGGGCCTTTATTCTTGACTGTTCTAGGCTTCAAACTGAGCATTCAAATAGATCACACACACACACACACACAGACACAAAAGCAAGAACCTACCTTCGGCAGTCTCCTTGCTTTAAATAAATAGAAGATTAAAAAAATGCAAAAGCTATATTGGGAAGCTGATTCTTCCCTTTGCATACAGAACTCAAAACAGTTGCTCTTTAAAAACCAACCTCTTTTGGTTCATTTAAGATAATGTGTTCATTTAATTTTTATAAATCAAATCCTAACTTTTCAAAATTACTATTACTAACAAAGAAGTGAGAACTCTAGTTTGATATTGAACACTGAATTGGGAATCAGGTGATGGTTTTAAACTCCGATTCTGATCCTCATTACTTATATGACCCTGACCAAGTCACAGCCTCCCTAGATCTCAGCTTCCTCCATTGTAAATTAAGGGTGGCTGAATTAGGTGATCAGAATGTACCTTTACAACACCAAACAGTCTTATGATATCTAAAATTGGTAAGACCCCCAAGTCAAGAGCAGACAGAAGACAAACCCCACCAAGTCTCAGGGCTGGAGGATAGAACAGAGATCTGGAAGGTGCCTGAGGGTCCATCTAGACAAAACTCCTTGTTTTGCAGTTGAAATCAAGAGGGGTGAAGTTCTTGACCAAAGTCTCAAAGGGAGTGTTAGGGCAGCATCCTAGACTTACAGCTAGAAGAGAATTCGGGGTTCATCTAGCCCAATCTGCTCTGAGATCCAGAAAGTTTAAGTGATTTGCCCAAAGCTAGGAAGGTAGAGATGGGGGCAGACCTGAATCAGAAGCCAGTGGTCATCCCACTACATCGCAGTGCCCCTTAGCCACACCATACAAGAATCACCTTCTACCGCATTCCCAACAAAGGATCACTCAGCCTCTGCTCAAGTACTTCTAATTAGGGCCTGACTCACTACGTCCTAAATAGTCAATTCCACTTCTAGACAATGATAACTATTAGAAAAATTGTCCACAGATACATGTGAAATCCTGGGCTTAGCACAGCACCTAACATAGCAGATGTTTGATAGAGGTTTACTGATTGACTGAAAGCTTCCTATGTCAAGAACTGGGATGTTTATTTTGTTTTAATGCAGAAATATAATTTTACTTTAGAGATTTGGTTGTGTGTGTATTTTTTTTTTGGTATTCTAAAGCCTATTTCCTAGCCTTGAAATTTATTGTAAAATTTCTTTTGATTAAAAAAGAAGCACTTGGAGAGAATTGGCCTGAAGTGCTAAGGTTTGGAACTGAAGCTTCTACCCCCAAAGGCAGTGCCCACTCCCAGCCCCCATCTGTCCCTGTGGCCTAACTATGGAGAAACAGCTGTGACCTGTCCATCTGGCCTGGTGATCTGGGGGGAGGGGGGGAGAAGGCAGCAGTAAGGCCAGAGAGAAGTCAGAACTCAGTTTGAGGGCCTGAAATGCACTTCCTTAGGACCTGCATTGAAATCTGACCGAAGTACCAGGAGCTCAAGTTGATTGCACTGGCAATTCAAAAAAAGCAAGTTCCGTAGCATTTTAACAATGGCTAAAAACCTGCTTTCTTCACAGCAGTCCAGGATGGCAGGTGGTGAAAATAACGGTATTTCCACTTTACTAACAAGCAAACTGAGGGTGGATGCCCTAAGTGACCGACCTGAAGTGGCACGTGTAGCAGGAGACAGTCCAGTGCCATGTTTGATGGGTGTGTGTGTGCATGTGCATCTCATAAATCTAGTACAATAGATGTGTTTGTATTATAAAATATTAGGATAGGATCAAAATAACACACATGTGCATACACATGTATACATCTGGACACACACATGTGTGTGTGCAGATATGTATATTTGTGTGTATGCGTGCACATATATGTACATACATAAATCAATACCTAAGTATTGTGTGCTGCCTGTTGCTGTTCAGTCATTTCAGTTGTGTCCAATTATTTATGACTCCATTTGGGGTTTTCTTGGTAAAAATCCTGGAGTGATTTGCCATTTCCTTATCTAGCTCATTTCAAAGATGAAGACACTGAGGCAAACAGGGCTAAATGAATCACTCAGAGGTCACACAGCTAGAAAGTGCCTGAGGCTAGATTTGAACTTAGGAAGATGAGTCAACATCGTGTGTGCATACATACACACACACACACACACACACACACCATTGAATAATTCACAGGATCATTCTAAGGCTCAAATGACACGGCTGGAAAGAAGAGAGGATTTAGAGTCCACAGATTCAGGTTTGAATCCTCGTCCTGTCTTTTGCTACTGATGGGTGCGTTCAGGATTGGTGTGAGCCTCCTCTGGTTTAGATGAAGGGTTTAGGCAGGATGTGTTCTGGGGGCCTTTCCATCTCTGGGTCTATGAGTCTATGATTCTATGACCTATGGGTTACTCAGCTTCTCTGTGCCTCATTTTCCTTATCTGTAAAATGGATGAGTTGGCCACTTAGCTCCCTTTTTGTTCTAGACCTAAGATCTTATGACCTCTGTAGACCTCATTTTCCTCATCTGCAAGCTATGGAGGGGGCTTGACTCAACGACAGTTATCAGTGTCTTACAGATGAGGACACGTAGGCCAAGAGAGATGAAGCAGTGCCTTATCTAGGGTCCAGTAAGAAGAGTTAGAGGCAGGATCCAGACTTAGATCTCACCTGACCGCATGTCTTACTTTCTCTCCACAAACCATGCTTCATGCTCAATGCCCAAAGTGTTTCCCTTGGACCCAATATTTGCCTCCTAGACTTTTTTAGACAGGTACACCTTCCTTTCCCAAAGCCTTCAAGCATCTTCAATGAAGCAGCACACATGGGCTGGAAGCTGCAGTCACAGGAACCAACCTCAGGAACATTTCATTTATCCCTTGGAAGCACAGAAGATACTACTTTGCATCTTTAAGACCCTTGTAATAAATTCCTATATATTTGGTCTTTATTCGAAAGCTTCCTTTTCTAGTGGTTAAGAGGGCATGTGAGCATGGGAAGTGTGGGCTCTTCCAAGAGTCAGGCCAGTGCTCCAGAGAGTTAAGAAGCCTGGGTTCTGTTCTTTCCTCAGTGAATGGCACTGTCTGGCAATGGAAGTATGGATCAATCACTTCACTGTTCTCTCTCTCAATTCTTTTAAATCTGAGGAGCAATGGATAGAACCCTGGACTTGGAGACAAAAGGACCTATTCTCCTCTGTTCTTAATAGTTATGTGACTAATATGAGTCTGAGCCTAAATGACTTCTATTCTTAGTAATTATATGACTTTGGAAAATTCACTTGACCTCCCTGGGTCTTAGTGTCCTCATCAATAAAATGGGTGGGTGTTGGGCTAAACGACCTCTAAAATCCCTTTCAAGTCTAAACCTAGGACCCCATGACCTCTGGAGGTTGTGACCCTGACGTCATGGGCCTACATCCCCCCTCTGACACAGGGCATGTGTTACCCCCTCTGGATCTCATTTTCTTCTTCTGTAAATTGAGGATGGGTTCAGAGGTCCCTCAGTCACCTTCATGTTGTACATCTGTGATCCTACAGCTCTGAAGGTTCCTTCTATGATGAGAGAATACACTCCTTGGTCTCCCTCCAAAAAATAAGGTTTTAGTATTTGGAATTCCTCTGCTATACTTTTGAAACACCCTGTATAACACATAGTTTAGTGACTAGTTTGTTGGACTAGCGTGTTAGTCAGGAATACTTAAATTCAAATCCTGTCTTTGACATTAGTCATGTGACTATGGTCAAACTCTCCAAAGTTCCAGTTTACTCATCTGTAAAATGAGAGAGGAGGGGGTCAGTGTGGTGACCTCTGAGGTCCTTTCCAGCTCTGAATCAATGATTCTATTTCTATATCACTCTACACTAAAAATGCTTTCTAACCTATAGCCCTGGGAGAGAGGGAATGTATTAGCATACCCACTTCACAGACAAGGAAACTGAGGGTCAGAGAGGTCAGGTGACTTAGCTACAATCATGCAGCAACTGAGTATGGAAAATGGAACTCTGGTTCAACAATTCTGACTTCAAACAGTGTTGTTACAAGGAAGTATTCAAAGGGAGACATCTCCATGCTTCCCATAGAAGGAGGTAGAGGGGTAAGAATAGGCACCAGAGGACAAGAATATAGACTTTTACTGCAGAAAAGGACCTTCAAAGTCATTTAGCCCAAAACATTTTCAGATGAGGAAACTGAGGCTCCGAGAGCTGCCATGGTCACAATATTAATGTTAGATGCAGGATAGGAAGCAAGTCTCTCCCAATTCTAAGTCATATTCAAAACTTCTGACCCATGGCAAATTCGGATTTGGAGACCTCCCCCACACACCAAAACAGTACTATTATCACTTTACTGTTTACATTGACAGTTCCAATTAATTGGGCTTTAAAAGCCTTGGCAGAATATGTGGCCTGCCTGCTGGCCACAATCCTATGCCACCACCCAGCAGCTAAAACCAAAGCCTAAACTGGCCCATTCTGACCAGAAAGAAATTTACATATTTCTGTTTGATATTCATCATCTGTTATCCCAGCCCGCCAATACCAAGACTTGGCCAGTTCTCCTATCATTATGTTCTGATTCTTACATCTTCCCCACTAGAACGTAATCCCTTTGAGGGTAGGGAAGATTCTATTCTTTGTCTTTGTGTCTCCAGTGCCTTGTGTAGTACCTGAAAAAGCAACCAGCTCTTAGCAAGTATTTGTTCAATAGTCACCTAAGAGATGGAAAGCTAGAAAGGATTTTGAAGGAGGGGTTCTTTCAAGAGCTCTTTCAATGGGTCCACAAATTTGGATGACAAATTTGTATTTTAAAAAATCACTAATCTCTAACTGAAATTTAGCATTTCATTCAATTATTTAGAAAAACATGATTCTGAAAAGATGCTCATAGACTTCATCAAACTACCAGATTGAAAAGGGGTTCTCACACACTCACACACACATACACACACACACATACACACTTTAAAAATCCCTGCTTTTGAAATCATCTAATGATAGTAATAATTCACACTTACATAGCACCTTAAGGTTTGCAAAACACTGTGCATACATTACCTTATTTGATAAGACGTTATTTGATCTAGTCAAATGGTTCCAAACTTTGGATTCAAAATTAAGTCATGAACCTTTGATTTGAATTTTATACAGGAATCTTATACAGGATCAGGAAGAAAGATTAGAAGACCTCCTTGCCCTTGGTAACCCCTCAGTTCAACAGAGAACAGGACATAAAATAGGGAGTCTTCTCTGATGGAGGTGCAGGGAAGAGAGGACACTATGGGGTGAGTTCCACCTTCAGACACAACAGTAAGGACATCAGGAGTCGTAGTGGCACCTTCATAGGACCATATAGTTAAAGGAGAAGAGAGACAGAGACAGAGAGACAGAGAGAGACAGAGACAGAGAGACAGAGACAGAGACAGAGAGAGAGAGACAGAGACAGAGACAAAGAGAGACAGAGACACAGAGACACAGACACAGAGACAGGGAGAGACAGAGACAGAGAGAGAGGAGAAAAGAGAGACCAAGAGA
>CM053597.1:235850266-235879100 GCA_028646575.1 Pseudocheirus occidentalis | reverse complement strand
GCCATCTTGGCTCCGCCCCTCTCCCTTCCTTTTTTAAAGTTATTATTTGTAAGGCTGAGGTTGAAACTTTCAAAAACAAATCATATTTGGTATATATTGAATCTTCACCACCACTACTACCCCCAGTTTCCTTTTTTTTCTGGAAGTTTAAGGTATCAAATGCATAAAGCCTTGACAGCCTCCATCACAAATCCATTCCCTGGAGACTGCTAAGCTCCCTTTGATGAACCACAAAACTTTTCTGCATGTTTAACTTGGGAGATTTTTTTCTGCCTCCTCCTTTTATAGAACATGCTGAAAGTTGGGTACCATTCCGTACGTTTTTATGTATGTGACTCTCTGACGGGTGATGAAGTTGGGAGATAAATTAAGTTATGTGTCCACCTTGCACTGTTCCACGTTCAATGAGAAACATTTCTTTTCATGGTGAGATTAAAAGTTGTAATTGAAACACACGAGCTGCAAATACTACTGGTGTTTCTTCAATCCTCTGAAAGAGCTGGCAGCCATCTTGTGGAAGATGTAGGCAGTTTATAACACTTGAAAGTTTTGATGGGGAGGACTTTTAACTCTTATCTGCCACACTTTTCTACTTCAATGCATGGAATGTTTATTGCCCCAGTCATTTCCTGATGGATAAAATAGGTGAGCATTGGGTTTATGGCACTTTAGAGTAACTGTCCAAGAATGTATCATTTCCCAAACATCTTTAGTAGGATGGCGGTGAGCAAGAATTGTTCATGCATGAAACCTCTGAGTTGAAATAGAGTTCAAAGGTCATCTCATTCAAACTGTACTTGAAAAGGCATCCCTTCTGCAAGACCTGGGTTTGAGTCTCTTCTGTGTAATCTTTGAACAGCCTCTTAATCTTTCTTGGCCTCAATTTCCTCATCTGTAAAAAGAAAATGTTGTGCTCAGAGATCTCAGAGTTCCCTTCTGGCTTTGAACCTTCAATTCTATGATCCCTGGTGCAAAAGGGCATCCAGCTTGGCTTGCAGGTTTCTGGGGTTAGGCAGCCCAACTCTACTTTTTTATAGCTTTAATTATCTGGCAAATTTTCACTTTCATTCATCTGAAATGTTTCTTGCTGTGCCTGGGAGCTACTGCTCCTACTTCTGTCTTCTAGAAAAGATCAGTGAAAGCTGATGAAGAAGAGTATTGTTTGGCTCCAATGGCATTTTCTTGTTTTAAAGATAGTTTGGGAAGTCTCACACTTCATTGAGTGCCATAGTACATCCAAAGATGTGTTCAGTGGTGACATAGAAATGTCAGAAGAGGGAAGTGGGAGGATGGGATGCGAAAAAGGTAATCATTTGTCTCCAAGTTTGACTACCTCTTTTACCATCTCACTTTAATCATTCAGCAAGCATTTAGTGCTCTCTATGTGCTAAGTGGTATAGGTGATACAAAAGATGCTGGGGCACAAATGAAGCAAGTGGTCCCTACTCTCAAGTGGTTGAGGGATGCAACCAATGCCCATATCATTGTATACAAGACATGGGGATAGGACCAGAGACAAGACTTGTGATTTCAATTGGTATGGAGAACTCTTGGGTGAAAGGACTCCCTCTACCAAGGCAGATCCAGCACCCCACATATATTCAGCTCATAGTGACTTGTATCACTTAGAGATTAAGCGGTTTGCCCAGGGTTATACATACTGGCATTGTGTTCAGTGATGCTGCTGCTGTCAATTCAGGGTGAGTAGTGTATTAGGGCTGGTTGGGGCCTTGGAGAGAAATCATTCTCATTCAAACCTTCACTCAAAAGGTTAGGAAACTGAGGCCTAGAGAGGAAATAACTGCTCTCAATCTCCTTAATGGGTGAGTGGCAAAGAAAGCAATGGAAACCCGGAGTCCTGACCATTAGTCTAGCTCTTCCTTAATTCCCGAACCTGCCTCTAATATCCAGCCCTTTCAAGTCTGAGTAAAACCATGATTGGACTTCAAAGTCTCCAAATGAATTTGATGATCCTCACGGCAATGATCGCATGCATTTTTTTTGCCATGGACCACAGAGGGATGGTTGGGCCTCACGTTCACTTTAAAGCAAGGGTCTTATTGCTAACATTATTGAATGTATCTCTTAAACATGAATATAAAATAGCCACCCTCCCAAGCATGTCATAAAACAAATTATGCCCTTGCCACACAGAACTACAGAAAAACAGCAGGCTTTCAGTGACATTGAGAATAATGTCTGTAATATTAAAACAATGATGGGGAAACTAGGATCCAGTTGCTGAAAGGCAGAAAGGAAAACAGACCATAATCCCTTGAGATAATGGGCCCGAACGGCCACGTCCCTGTGATTTATAGTGCTTGATGTACTTATTTTGATTTGTCTCCCTCACCAATGAGCTTTGTCACTAAGGAAATGGGATAATAGCTTGGTGTGTGTGTGTGTGTGTGTGTGTGTGTGTGTGTGTGTGTACTTATACTACTGTAATAAAATGCTGGGTTTGGTCATTTATAGATTCAATGGCCTTCTGGGCTGCCCATACTAGACTTGAGTTTTACCTTCATCAGTCAAGATGGCCGGCATTCTATAATGGAATGCCTACCCATTCAACCAGAAAGCCCCCATCAGGACACTGGGAATCGATTCTTGGAACTGGGAAGACCCAATTATCATACAAATCCTTTCCAGTTGGATTGGAATAGATGGGGAAGAAGCTTTAATATCTGGCTGTAGAAATGGGTTTGGAGTCTTTGTTCTTTATGATGATCACCAAAAAACAAACAAAGAAAAGCTGAGTTTTAGAACCAGACAGAACCTTAGAGATAATTTTTGCCTAAACATTTTATTTTATAAGCAGCTATGTTGTGTAGTGAATAGAGTGATGAATGTGATGTCAGGAAAACCTGAGTTAAAATCCAACCCTAAATATTTACTAACTGTATGACTGGGGGCAAGTCCCTAAATCTCTACCTGTTTCCTCATCTTCAAAAGGGTTAACACCTACATAGCAAGGTTGTGAAGATTAAAAAATTAGTTAATATTAGTAACCATTAACAACAAAAATTACCACCACCACCACCACCACCCTACTACTACTACTACTACTACTACTACTACTACTACTACTACTACTACTACTACTACTACTACTACTATGAATAATGGAATGAAATGAAAGCTAGTACATGGAGGGGCAGCTCTTTTTCTAAAACACCAAAAATAAAGCACGGACTGTGACTAGCCACAGTTTTAAGTGACTGTGGACAAAGGCTTAGTCTCTGGATCTCATTTTCTACATCTGTGAAATGAATCTTTAATGGTATGACTTCTAGGGATGAGAACTCTGTGTCCTTCAAGCCAAAACCATTCTATTCTTGGACAGCTAATAAACAAACACTTGCACTGAACTTCCTTTGACAGCCATGCATGCCTTTGATGACCCATTTCTCTCTTACAAGTCATTGGTTGAAGTATGCTATAGTCTACTTTCCCATCATTCCATTATCCTCTTGGTCTGCTGTAATTTTGATTCCCCTGAGATCATGTTCATCCATGATTGGCAGTCATGGAGCACCAATGCAAGAATATTGACGTTGTTTAGCAGTAGGGAACAGCTTGAGAACTTTGAAAGCACTGTTCAGTTTCCCATATGCAATCCCATCCACTCTGTTAATTCAGTTTTCTTTTCCATTCGTTGTCTGTGTGCATTGTCTGTCCAAAGATATGTGTACCAATGAGCTAACTCAATTGGCTGCCTATCCAACTGCATGGTATAATCTGGGCACTGGGAATTCTTCATTCATTCACTTGGGTATTCAAAATAGATATTGCAAACCCAGTCTCTTTTGAGTGTCTCTGGATCTCATTGTGGAAGCTCTATAATGTTTCATGGCTTGAGACATTCTGCCCAAATTCATATGAGCATAGGAGCATCTAGAGGTCTTCATTGTCTACATAAAATTTCTCTTCCATTTGGACTTGAAAATGCCATTTAAAAATTGAGAGTGTAATCTTCAGCACTAACTCTGAGGATGTGAGGCAAAACACATGGCATGGTGAAAAGAAGGTCATAGATTCAGAATTGGAAGGGATCTTAGAGGCCTTTTATTTTACAGATGAGGAAAGTGAGGCACAGAGAGGTTAAGTGACTTGAGATAGGAATTTGGAAGGTTTGGTTTCAAGTCCAGCCTTGGACATGTGCTGCCTATCTGACCCTGAGAAAGTCTCTATACCTCTCATTATGCCAGGAAATTTTGAAACTATAATTGTGGACCAGGAAGGAGTTTCCTAGCTGAGGGTTCCCTGTATTAGTAAAGTCCCATATTCCATCATGTCTCACCATACAAATGAAATTCTTGCAAAGAGAATGGGATTAGAATCTAAACCTGTGCCTCTCAAGTCATATTAGGATCAAAGATTTTTAACTAGATGTGACTTTGGAGATCATCTGATTTAAATCTTTTATTTTACTGATAAGGAAACTGAGGTTTAGAAATATAATGACTTTTCTGAGTTAACACTCTGTATGACAGAGAAATGATTTCAACCCAGGACCACTGATTCCAAGTCTAAAGTACTATTGATTTTTCTGCACTGTTTCTCCTACATGTATCTTGTCTTCCTCCCTCTGCCACCTCTGAACTTGACTGTGCTCCATAGGGGCACAGATTGGCTTTTTCTACCTCTCGAATGATGGCATCCTGATATAGTAAGTACTCAAAGTTGCCTAAATGGTTTATAATCATTGGAAGAAGAGAGGGTTCAAGGAATTTGGGTCAGCTACGGCTTGTGTTGCCAGTGTTTGGTTAGCTGTCTTGGCCTCAGAAGTGAGCCACATTTGGGAGATGTTTGCTCCTCATGCCTCCAACAAAGCAATTAGGCAGGGGTTGTTGCTTGGGAGACTGGAGGATCAAGGGTGGGTATGGATGGGAGGGGGGAGTTTACTTGTCTTTTCCTCCCCAACTCAGTGCATGAGTCTTTCCCCCACCTCTTCATTTTTAATTAAAAGTAGTCGCCTTGTAATGAGAAACAGCACTGTTTTTGAGGTCCATCTTTTATGACTCCTACACTAAGCTGGCTTCCCCACTGGGACATCTGTAATGTACCATTTGGTAAGGTCACAGAACTCTGGACATAGTGGAGGAACTTTAGGGTCACCATTCAATGGTTAAGTGACAATGAGTTCTTGTAGGCTAGATTCGTAGACTTGCCTTTACCTTGTCCTTGGCTTGAGAGGGAGCCTTACTTATCAGGTGTGATGCTGACCTTGGAGCTGGGGAGAGCTGGCTACATCACTCTCTGTCTCTGAGGGTCAGCTTCTTAATCTGTAAAATATAAGTCATAATCACGCCCAGTTCATAGGTTCACAGCCCACATTCCTCATTGCTTTGAAATTTTTGTTTATGTTTTATAGAACCATATGTGTGTCCATATACTTTCCACTGATAGAATTTAAGGTCCTTAAAGGCAGAAATTATTTCATTTTTGTCTTTTAACCTGTCTAGCACAGTGCTGATACATGTTGTTGTTCAGTTGTTGCAGTCATGTCTGACTCTTCATGACCCATTTGGGATTTTCTTGGGAGAGATACTGGATTGGTTTGCCATTTCCTCCTCCAGCTCATTTTACAGATGAGGAACCTGAGACAAACAGGTGAAATGACTTGCCCAAGGTCACATAGTATCTGAGGCCAGATTTGAACTAAGGAAGATGAGTCTCGCTGACTTCAGGCCTGGTGCTTTTGCTCTTTTGCCACCTAGCTGCCCTTGTTTATGCATAGTAGGTGCTTAATAAATGTTTATTGATTGGCTGATGAGATAAAAGAGAGGGTATGGTATTGTGCAAATCTTAAAAAACTCTCTAAATGTCACTAATTATTATTTTCACCCTCCTCTTGCTCTCTCCTATCTTTTTCAATTAAAGTTCAGATAGAAACAATCTTAAGACAAACCATTATCCAGGTATTCTCTTGTGTTTGATATTCTATTGAGTCCTAAAGAGATAAACAAATTAACTACATTTTATAGATGAATAAAAGTATCAGGTCATAGTTCATCCTCTGCAAGTTCACTAGAAGCTTCCTTCTTCTGAGTCCAGTACCAGACAGGCCGATTAGGATGATGGATGCCTCATCCTTTTCTCTTGCCTTTGCTCTCCTCTGCTAGGCCTCTGTATTCTGAATGCCTTTGTGTTCCATATTCTGTAGGTTGGAAAATATAAGTATTTGGTTGGCAATAGGGTTTTATAGCTCAATATTATGTCTGGACTGTTGTAGGTAACAGTTTGGTCTGTGATGATCCATTGGTTTCAATCTAGTCTATTGGTTGAATTTTCTAAGATATTTGGAGGTCTGAATTTGTAGTATGGGGATTTGTTGTTCAGAGAGAGAGTTGTGATACACAATTGTTTTCATCAAGTAATGCCTTGCTAGCTATTCAATGGATGTTAAATTTTTGCTTCCTGGCGATGTGTTATAGTTTCTAACATTTCCTTATATAATCTGTGTTAATCTCCAAAGCAGGGATCCTTAAGAAAAACCCTTCTGAATTTCCACATCACATAGATGCGGTATTAAATGATTACCATAAATTCCTCCGTTTCTACCAACAAATCCTCATGACTTAGCTATAAATTTTTATGTTTTTTGTTGACACATTATTGGCTAAGATCACATGGATGTTGCCCTTTGACACCATTCTTTCATCTTAAATGTTTCAAAAGTAAATCACTTTTACTCACATTTGACAAATGCACAACCTTTCTGCAGGTCTTCAGTAGCTCTCTGAAGTCACTTTTTCCATTATAGAAATTGATACTTGTCCTTAAGTTTTTTTTTCTAATTAATCTTTCCTTTTATTATTCTTATATGCATCTATTGCATATACTGGGTTAGGATTGGAATACCCATTTAGGGTTATAATTTAGGGTGTAGAGCATTCTTTTGGTGTTAGGGTAGTGAAATGTTATTTTTTAAAATGAAATACTGAATGAAATTCTTTTTACGTATCGTGATTATTGCAGTTATCAGTCTTTTAAAAATCCTAGTTGTTTATGCCTAATATAGAAATATGTTGTGCACGACTACACATGTGTAACCTATATCAAACTGCTTGCCTTCTCAATGAGAGGAATGGAGAGGGAGGGAGAAAATCCGGAACTTAAAAAGAAATGTTAAAAACTGTTTTTGCATGTAATTCAGGAAAAATAAAATACTAAGAAATACTAGTTGTTTAGTATTATTGGTATGGATCCATACTCTGATTTCATGCCATTAAACACAAAGGAACTTTTTGGAATTCCCATCTTAGTATGTCTATCTCCTTTTCAAAATCATTTGAGATATCGATGCTGGTGTTGCCATATTTTTCTTTATGAACTTTGTTTTATGAATTTTTTAAAAAATGATTTTCCCTTGACTTTTTGGCAATATATCATTGAATGGGGGGCGGCTAGGTGGCGCAGTGAATAGAGCACCAGCCCTGGAGTCAGGAGTACCTGAGTTCAAATCCGGCCTCAGTCACTTAACACAAACACAAAAACTAGCCGTGTGACCTTGGGAAAGTCACTTAACCCCAACTGCCCTCCCAAAAGCAATATATATATATATATATATATATATATATATATATATATATATATATATATAATTGTATGGTGAATGTGCCATTGACCAAAGGCCATTGCCCATAACTGGGAAGACATGTTTATAAATTTTTTATGAGATAAAAATGACACATAATGAAAGTATTCATATCCTAAATTGACTGCATGTGTACTCAAGTCATGTTCTCTTAGTGCCACCAGCATGGTCAGTTCTATTATTAGAGGACACATGCATCCCATTCCCAAGAAGCATTGCACAATGTAAAGTCAAGAAATAAAAGCTACAATGTTTGTGGAAAATGGGCGTAGGGGCACAGTGCTCAAAAATGTCAGTGATACAAAAAGAGAAAAGATTGGAACCTAGTAAAATGGTAGCACAGTTTTATATTAAGAAATTATTTAGAAATACATATATGGGGGTGGAGCCAAGGTGGCGTAACAGAAGCAATAATTGTTCTAAGCTCCTCCATGAATCGAGTCACTAAACTTTAAAAAGTGAATCTAAACAGATTTTAGAGTAATAGAATCTATTAGGAGATGGAGTGTAGCAGATTCCCAGCACAGGAAAGTGTCCACATAGGTTTCGGCAGGGGGAGCCTGGAGCACATAGCGGTGGTACCAGCATGGACTAGAGAGCAGACTATAGTAAAGTGAGAAGGAGCCCCAGGCAGCTTGCAGCCATCTCACCACAGGATGGAGGATCAGTTGGAGCTGGGTAAGAGAAAGTTCAGGGCCCACAACAGCGACAGCAGCTTCTCCTGGGGATATCAGCCTATAGCCTGGAAATTTAAAAATCATCTACCTGAATTTCCAGAAGCCAAGATGGCAAAGTAAACCCTAGCTGCACTGATCCCTTCTCCCTAACCAAAAAAACCCAGAGATAAATGTCCCACCCAGAGTAAAATCCTGAAATAATAGAAATAGCCTCAGGCTTAGGAGTCATTGAGAAAAGGTGTAACTGAGGCAATAAGGAGTCTGAAGTGAAGGTGGCAAGGGTCCAAACAAGCACCACCTCACCTGACCAGCAGGAGCTCCCAAAGCCCAGGGTGGTGGAGCCAGCAAGTGCTAACAACACTAGCCCAGGTGGGCCTTAGCACCACCAGGGGAATCTGCAGATACCAGTTCTACTGGCTGCCAGCTGCTGAGCCTGCCTGAGCTACAGCCCAGGGGCATAGAGGGGGAAATCTGAAGAAGCCAGACCAACCCTCCCCCACAAATTACTCTGTGATCCTCAGGGTAACTCAGGGGAAACACTGAGAATCTTGGCCTTGGCCTCAGTCTAGACACCCAGAGGCTACAGCACACAAAGTCAACTTAGCTCCCAGTGTGAGAAATCAGGAAATAGGAAATCACAATGGGAAAGAAGGAAGCTGAGAAGGGAAAAGCAAGAACAACCAAATACAGAGGACAACATGGACTCTATACTCATACTCACCTGAGACCACAGAAGGAAATATAAACTGGTCTCAATCCCAGAAAGCATTCTTGGAGCAGCTCAAGAGAGATTTTAAAAGCCAAATTAGAGAGGTAGAAGATAAATTTAAATCTGCAGTGACCAAATTGGAAAAAATTCTAATTGAAGAAAACAAATCCCTAAAAAGTAAAATTTGTGAACTGGGACAGGAGGTTCAAAATCTAACTGGAGAAAATACCTCCCTAAAAAAAGGAGCTTCAAAAACTGAGGAAAATAATTCACTAAAAATTAGAATCAGTCAAATCAACACTAAGGACTCTATGATGCATCAAGAGTCAGTCAAACAAAACATGAAAATTGAAAAATTAGAAGAAATTGCAAAATATCTCACTGAAAAAACTGACCTGGAGAACAGATCCAGGAGAGATAACCTAAGAATGATTGGCCTATCAGAAAGCCATGATGGAAAAAGCAACCTGGACACCATCCTCTAAGAGATTGTTAAAGAAAACTGTCCTGAAGTCCTAGAATCAGAGGGTAAAATAGTTATTGAAAGAATTCACAAGACTCCTCCTGAAAGAGATCCCAAATTGAAAACTCCAAGAAATAGAGTAGTTAAATTCCAGAATTACAAGATCAAAGAGAAAATATTGCAAGCAGCTAAAAAGAAACAATTCAAATATTGTGGAACTGCAGTCAGAATTGCACAGGTCCTATCAGCTTCTATATTAACAGATCAGAGGGCTTGGAAATTGATATTTTGTAAGGCAAAAGAGCTAGAACTGCAACCAAGGATCAACTACCTGGCAAAATTGAGCATAATCTTTCAGGCAAGGAGATGGTCATTTAATGAAATGAGGGACTTTGAGACTTTACTGATGAAAAAGCCAGAGCTCAATGGAAAACTTGATCTACAATTTCAAGACTCAAGAAAGACATAAAAAGGTAAACAAGGAAAACATACACACTCACACATACACACACTCACACCTACACATACACATAACTTGGGATTCAATAAGAGCAAACTATATGAGAAGCTGATACCTGTCAATATTGAAATTTATATGATTATCACGACCTTTAAAAGGGAAACAGATAGATAGAGGGTGTGGGTGTAAATGAACTAATCTGATGACTAAAAAAACATCAAGGGGTTCAAAGGGACTGTTATGGGAGAAAAGGAAAGAATGAGCCAGAAAACAGGTAAATTATGCCGCACAAAGAGACATAAAGACATACTAGAGGGGAAGGAGGGAGGGAGATGAACATCGTATGAACTTTATTCTCATCGGTTCTGGTTCAAAGAGGGATCAACATAATCAGTTAAGTTTAAGATTCTAATGTGAAAAAAAAACACAAAAACTCATTATAATAAAGGGAAAGGAGGGAAGGAGAGGAGCATTGTATGAAATTTACTCTCATTGGTTTGGTGTCAAAGAGGGAATAACATACTCCGTTAAGTATAAAAATCCATTTTGCCCTATAGGCAGTAGGAGGGGTAAAGGGGGATAAGAAGGGGGAATGGTTAGAAGGGAGGGAAATAGTAGTAAGGGGAAAGGGTAGGTAAAGAGGGGGGATCACAGGGAGGTGGTGGTCAAAAGGAAAACTCTAAAGGAAGGGGAGAAGGAAGAAACAGAAACATGAGCAGGGGAGGGAATAGGATGGAGGGAAAGACACAGATAGTAATCATAACTGTGAATGTGAATGGAATGCACTCTCCCATAAAATGGATGCAGATAACAGAATGTATTAAAAACCACAGTCTTACAATATGCTGTCTACAAGAAACATATTTGAAATAAGGGGATACACAAAGGGTAAAGGTAAAAGGCTGGAGTAAAATATATTATGCTTCAGCTAAAGTAAAAAAAAAACAGCAGGGGTAGCAGTTCTTATCTCAGATAAAACAAAAGCCCAAAATAGATCTAATTAAAAGAGATAAGGAAGGACATTATACACTGCTTAAAGGCACTATCAAGAATGAAGCAATATCATTTCTTACTATATATGCAAAATGATACTAGTGGGGCACCTCAATCTCCTCCTCTCTGAACTTGATAATTTTAACCTCAAAATAAACAAGAAAGAAGTTAAGGAGGAGAGGCTAGATATGTTAGATCTCTGGAGAAAACAATGGGGATAAAAAGGAATATACTTTCAGTGGTACATGGCACATGCACAAAAATTGACCATAAAAGCCTCACAACTCAGTGCAGAAAGGCAGAAATATTAAATTCATCATTCTCAGATAATGATGCAATAAAAATCATATGCAATATGATTTTTAAGGGTCATGGAAATAAAGGGTCATGGAAAGATAGACTTAAAACTAATTGGAAACAGAATAATTCAATCCTAAAGAATGGGTGGGTCAAAGGAGAAATTATAGAAGCAATCAGTAACTTCATTCAAGAGAATGACAATAATGAGACAACATACCAAAACTTGTGGGATGCAGCAAAGGCAGTTCTTAGGGGAAGTTTTATGTCCCTTAGTGCATACATGAATAAATTAGAGAAAATGGAGGTCAATGAATTGGGCATGCAATTGAAAAAGCTAGAAAAAGAACAAATTGAAAATCCTCAATTATATACTAAATTAGAAATCATGAAAACCAAAAGGAGAAATTAAGAAAATTGAAATTAAGAAAACTATTGAGTTAATAAATTGAAATACATATATGCTACAATAAATGGTGGCAGAATTTGTGACCTGCTTGGTCTGCTAGGCCTGTACCCAAGTGCCCCATTCCCGTGGTCCTCTCCAGGTCTCTGGGACCTGAGGCCATGGTGGAAGGTGCAATTGCTATTTTACCTTGACAAAACCTTGAAGTTTGCTTGTGGAACTGGTCACTGTAGCTTGTGGGTTACTGTGAACTGGGGACAGATTTGTTTTTGTATTCTCCTTTTTTCTCATGGAAGAAAAAAAAATCTCTTCAAAGGAAACTTGAAATTTGAGATATACTCAAATCATTCCCTAATATATTAATCAATTTGGAACGAATTCTTGTTTTAAAAACAGGTGTTATATTAGAAGTGAGTCTTTTGCTGAGAGGTAGGATATTGGTATTTCTTAATTGTACTTCTTGCCAAGTTAATCATTATGGTGGTTTTGAGTAAATTCTATGTATAATGGCTGCTCTCCCATCTATTTCTTTGACTCTTTGGAGAAAATAGTGACCTTGACTTAGGTTCTAATCCAGTTGTTGGTGTTGCCAGAGCCCAACATGCTAGAGTTACACACGAGTCCTCATAGTCTTAAGGCACAGCAAATCCTTACTATCCATGACCTATCTGTGCCTTCCTCAAATTCGCCACTATCCTTTCCCACCCATGGAATGGATGGTGGGTTACAAGTGCATATAATAATATTAGGAGAGGCTTGGTTCTTAACCTGTGATTTCACTGCTTTAGGTAACTCTTGAATGTGGAAATGCCTCTTAATAATGCACATCAAATTTTACTTTATTTATTTATTTTTGCAATTTAGAGTCTAACAGAGTTGTTTAGTGCACCAAAAGTTGAAATTACTCAGGATTACAGAGCCAGTGTGTTGGAGATGTGACTCTTATTGTTGGCTCTAAAACCACTTCTCTAGAATTCACTACATGATGCTACCTCCACTTTTAATAATATATTTATTACTGCCTTCTTTACTTTTTGTATTTAAGACATCACTGACTCTGTCTTATCCTCTCTCAGATGTGTGTGTGTGTGTGTGTGTGTGTGTGTGTGTTGGTATGTAGGAAATCTTTTGTGTAGGTAGGAATAAAGGTTCCCTGTATAAAATCCATAAGAAAAAAATCAGAACTATCCCTCCAGAATTTGAAATTCCACTTTAATAGAGGAAGCTCACTGAAGGCCCAGAAGCTTTTCTGAAAGTCCAGTGCATTAGGGAGCAATGACTGTCAATTCACATCTCCGTAATTCTATAATAGCTTACAAGGATATTTAGACCCATTTTACAGATTAGGCTACTGAGTTACAGAGAGGTAAACTGACATGTCCTGGGTCACACGGCTAGAAAGTGATGTAGTTGGAACTCATCTGTTGGTCAGGGGATTTTGACCAGTACTCTCTCCATGTTATTTCTTAGATCATAAACATAAAAAGAGATACTTTCATTCTTTTTGTTGGAAAGGTGGGGGTCTATGGGTGTGGAGTGTTGCATATAGTCTTAGATTTGGCTATGTTAGCTGTTGTTTATTTTTTTTCTTTGTTGAAAAGAAATGCTTATATTGGAATTAGGGGATCTATTTTCAAGGAATTATGAAATTTAAAAAAATCGGGTTCATTTAAAAAAAATAAAAGCAGGTACTATTGGTAAAGGGCCTGACGAAATCAGGGACATAGAAGAAAAAATAGGCCACAGTTCTAGTACTGACTCTCTGCTCTGATTCTCCTCCTTTCCTTTTGTGTTAGTGTGTTAGGAACTTGCTCCAGGCCATGGGTGAGTTGGGGAGAAAGGGAGAGAGCCAAGAAGGTGAATTTGGAAGATCTAGGCCAGTGCAGGGTGTGTGTGGGGGGGGGATGCTTTAAGGTAATTTAACACACTTCTGAGTCACCCCTGCCCTCCTTTGGGCAGTTTGTAAGTTGTTGTATTGCTCTTTTTGGCTTTAGATTGATAGATACAGACATGGATATGGTTTATTTAGGTGGCACTTTTTTTCTCTCATAAATCATAGTAATCTCTTGTTTGTAAAGTGTCCATAAAAGGCTATTGACCATCTTAGAGCCTCCAAAATGTAACAATGACTATAATAAGAATTTACATATATTTTATTATTTGGTGAGGGGTCCTGGGTGGGTAGGTGGCACAGTGGATAGAGCCTCAGGTCTGGAGTCAGGAAGACTCATCCTCCTGAGGTCAGATCCAGCCTCAAACACTTATTAGCAGTGTGACCCTGGGCAAGTCACTTTACCCTGTTTGTCTCTGTTTCCTCATCCGTAAAATGAGCTGGAGAAGGAAATGGCAGAGCACTGCAGTCTCTCTGCCAAGAAAACCCCAAATAGGGTCATGGAGAATGAGAGAATTAAACAAAACTGAGGTGTAGTGGATTGAAGGCTGGCCTTGGGATTGAAACAAACAAACAAACTACATTCAGATCCTGCCTCTGATTCAAAATAGTTGTGTGGTCCTCCCTATAAGTAATCTCCAAGAAGTACAATTTGTCTTATCTATAAAAATTAGTGGGTAGGACTTGATGGCCTTTAGTAGGTACTTAAGTGCTTAGGTCCTTGATTTCCTCAATGGTAAGAAGTGAAAAATGATAGAATCTGTATCACTTCCCCCTCCCCCTCTCCCTCCTCTTCCCTTACCCCCTCTTCCTATGGGGTTCATGAACTTGTTTATCTTTTTAAAAAACTTTTTGGAGGGGGAAAAGGCAGAGCAATTGGGATTAAGTGACTTGCCCAAGGTCACAATACTAGTAAGTGTTAAGTGTCTGAGGCCGAATTTGAATTCATCCTGACTCGAAGGCCAGTGTTCTATTCATTGAGGGCACATTTTATTTGGAGGGTGAGGCTCTGAGTTCAAATCCCAGCCCTTCACTTACTGCCTGTGTAACCCCAGGTTAGTCATTTAAACTCTCAGGGCCTCTGTGTCTCCATCTGTAAAGTGAAGGGTTTGAGCCAGGTGACCTCCAAGGGTCCCTTTCATTCTGAAATGTGTGATGCTAAGACCTACAGCTCTTTCACGTTATATCACACAGGGCATATAGGACAGACTCCACCCCAAACCCAGGTGCTTTGTCTCCACATCCAGTGTGTTTTCCACTGCTCTTTGATGCCCCCTGTCTTGGGGATCAGGAAAAATAAAAAGATTTCACAGAGAAGTCAGAACTTGAGCAGGATCTTGAAAGAGGAAAGTATGTTAGTAGTTAGATGAGGAGAGTGTGCACCCCAGGTGTGGTGAGTGGTCTGCATACTTGCATGGAGGCAGGGCTAGCCTGGGGCCAGCCAGCTAATCATCCCATTGGTTTGGATTTTAGCGTGGACAGGAGAATAGTTGGAAAGAAAATTGGAGATGGGGGGAGTTGCTTGTAGAGATTCTTAAATGTCAATCTAAAAATAGCAGAGAGCCCACGAAGTTGTTTGAGCAGGGGAATGCCTTAGGCGGAACTGTCCCTGACTTTCTTCTGCTTTTTGAAACACTTGAGCCCAAAAAAGTGGTGCTTTTAAGAGCCACGGAATTGTCGGTCAGGCCGTAGCATATCTTTCCTTGGTTGGAAGCTTCTCAGATGTTGACTAATCAGAATTCTACTCAAGGAACTGGCTTTACATACAGAGAACAACACGGAGGATGGTGAGGGGGATCATCCCATTCAAGAGACAGAACTGAATAGTTCCAGGAAGATCCGGGTTCCAGTCCAGCCTCTGACACGTAACAGCCCTGTGACCTTGGACAAGTCACCTAACCTACTCGAACCTCAGTTCATTCCTCTGTCAAAGAAAGGGGTTGGGCTACATAGTCTCTAAGGGGTTTCTAGATCTGTGTTCCTATGATCCTTTGACTTAATGTAGGTATGCACTGGGGAAAAGAGAGACTTATTAAAGCCTGTCTAAGACTGGGAATGGTAATATAGTCTGGAGTGATATATTGTGATCCTGTTTGATTAGTCAATACCACCTAGAGAAATTTGAACTTAACACGGTCAGCCCATCATTCAAAGCAATTTGATTGAAACCTCAGTAATAAAGATTAGTGACTACTAGTTGAGTGACCAGGGGACTCATAGGAATGGAATAAAGCTGAAATAGAGGATGATAGCTCTCAGCCCAGTTCTTCTAGTTTTGTAGCTGGATATGACACCATATTGACAAATGGGTCCCAAAGGATCTTTCGGTTTGGAGAAAAAAGGAAATTTATAAACCAATGAATCAAAAGGTCATAGAATCTCACACTTGGAAAGGGATATTAGAAACGCAGCATAGTATAAAGAGGGAAAGGAGAAAAGCGATGTTGCTTTGCAAGGCCTGGTATTGTGTTCCAGCTCCATCTGCTAGTTAGCTATGTATGGGGTTTTCAAGAAGCACTAGCCCTTCGGATGTGAGGACTTGCTAAGCCCTATTCCAGGCTGCCCATCCATCTTTGGTATACACCTGACACTCAGCCTGTGATTCCAGGAGGCTGTGGCATGTGCAGCAGCCACACACTGGTAAAGTCATCTTGGCACATGGACTAAAGCAGGTTGAGGGTAACTGATGGTTCTCAAACATGTTGGTGAGTTAGGGGGTATCTACCACAAACATGTGAAGACTTCCCCCAGCAGAATGAGCAGATGAGAACAGTTTGTTCCAACAGCTATGAAGGTGGCTGAAGCAGTCACTGGGGAGTGCTTAGAGTTTGGTCAGACATAGCAGATGCCAAGGTCATCCGCTGCATCCTGGGCCATTGCCAGTCATCTTGACTTTTGTCTTGCCACAGGATTTGGATGACTCTGGAAAAGAGAATGAGGCTGATGACTTTGTGTAATTTTACCTCACTTAAATCCAATTCACATGAAAGTCAAGACATCGCCCGTGATGTCATTGGTCCTCTTTGAAAATGAAGGACAAAACAACAACTGTATGGCACTATTTAGGCTTCAAATGATGCTGATTCTGGCTTCTGCCCAGATCAGAGATGCTGGCATCTTAGGAGTTTTTTAAAGTCTCAGTGTTTTTTAAAGTCTCCCATTTCATAACATTTCCAGATTTTTAGGCTGTCTTTCATCCCTGAAGCCCCTAGTTTTGCAAATGGGCTGCATTCCAGAAGAACATTTGTAAGTCATTTGTTTGGAACTTGGAATATGTTTTCATTTTCCAGTGGAAACAATGTTATCAATGTTGTTTAAATTCCCAGGCTAGCCCACAAAAGCCTCTTTAACTCATCCTGTAGTTGAAATGCTATACATTTGTTTTTTTTTAAAAAAAAAACAAATGTTAAGAAACAATACTGTTGCAGCACTAGTAATTAAAACCAGAAAAACCATGAAAATGACCTATAGCAATGGTTTTTAAAAATTATCTCAAATGTTGGTGTAAGAGGAAGAGAAAATGGAAATTTGAGGGGAGAAGGATTTTTCAGAAAATTTTTGGTCATCTTCAAATATTTTAGAGACTGATATCACTCTCTCTTCTTAACTAGCTTTACTTCCAAATTTATTACTTTTCTTTTCCTTAATAATACATGTCATTAGCACTAATTAGATTTGTTGACCATACATGAGGTTGTATTCAGTCTAGCAAAAGTGGTGGGGAAGATGAGTGACAGAAAAGAGACTTCTTAAAAGGGAGGGAATCTCCCTTCCCCCCTCCTTTTCATCTTCTCTGAGTAAAGTGAAGGAAAAGAAGAGGAAATGGGGGAGTTGGAGGACATTATATATAATATGGAAGCAGAATTAGCTTAGGAAGAGTAGTTAAAGAGAACAAAGTGGGAAGGGAGTGACTGCATGATTCCTTAAGTTTGAGGGAAGGAAGGAGATGGTGGGGAAAAGACAGTTCCATGTGAAGTCACTAGGTGACAGTAGTGGCCTAGGATAGCTTGGTTGCTGTCTAGAACAGTTTTGGTTCTGGGTCAGGGAAGAGGGAGACAATACTCCATCTGATCATTTAGGCATAGGAAATGTTTGCACTGTCTACCTGTTTGGGATTTGAGATTCTGGTTATGGCATTGAAAGAGTTTAAAATATATTTGTAAATCTATAGCTCCAATTGTAAATTACAGACCCTTCTGGACAGAGAATGAGATCTCTCAAGTTGTTGTATCTAAACTTCTGTATTTGTAAAATTAGGGAGTTGGATCAAATAACTTCTTAGATCCCTCCCAGTTGTAAATCTATGCCTAGGGCTTTGATGCCATGAACTTATGAATAAAAATAACTAACCATGGCTCTAGTGGACCCAATGCTCTTGATTAACTTTTTAGATTGTTAGTCTATTCCTAAAACTTGACATGCTAATAAATATTGAATTACCCTGCCACCTACTAGAAGAACAATCACCATTAGAGACACCTTCCCTCTTAGAAAGGACCTTTACTTAAACTTTACTTGAACCAGTCTGAGCACTAGAGATACAAAGAAAAGGAAAAACAAAGCAGTAAACAAAAAGAAAAAATTCAAAAACAGCCCCTACTCTCTAGAAGCACATAGTCTAATTTGTGAAATAACATGCAAAAGCTATGTGTATATATGAAAATATATATTTTATATATCATAAATATATTTTGTATTTATGTACTATACATAATCACACATTTATATATAAAATATAAGAACTATACATACATTCCTTATACATGTACTGTATGTTTCTCTGTAAAAAATTAGGTAGTTGGAGAGGGAAGTTGGCACCAGATTTGGGATGGCCTGAAATTCTGGTGTCAGGAGATAAGGTTCAGGATTGGGGAATTGGCAGATTTGGATGAGGAAAAATAATACATCTTAATTTCATTAACTTTTGTTTCCTTTGCATTGCTGGTGAGGAAACCTAGAATCAGACATATAATAGACACCTAGAAAATGCTTATTAAATGGAGGAATGATGTTAGAGGGGAGAGTTAGCCCATGAAAGAGGGGACCATCACCACTCCTTTGAATGACTCTGAAGATATGGGCATTTTTAGTGACTTATAGACAGACACATAGTCTGGGCTCTACCATATGGTGTGGATAATTTGGGACATGTTTCTGCTGCTTCTATAACATTTAACCTTTTAACAGAGAAGTCTTTTTGGTAGGGTGGACCAGCTCATGCCCTGTTATAATTTATTGCTGTTGTTATTCTTATTATGAAGATTTGGGCTATGTCATTCATTGTTTGGAACTCCTGGTATAGAAATTCTCTCCACTTGTGCTGGGCAATAACTTCTAGTCTTCATAGACATAGAAAGTTGCTTAGAACAAAGATGGGCTCGGAACTATGCCTATAGTCACATAGCTAATGTGTGTCAGAGTCAGGGCTTAAAATGGGCACCTCTGCTGCCCAGGTGGTTTGCCATGACCACCTCCCTTCACCTCCACGAGATTCAGTGTTCTCCTTTGTTGAAGGAAGATAGTAATACCCCTACTACTTGAGTTACATAAGGCTCAACTGAGCTCACAGGATTATAGGCTCATACATTTAGACCTGAAAATAGGCCTCAGTGGGCCATCAAGTTCAACCCTGTCATTTTACAGAAGAGGAAACTGAGACCCAAGCAGACTGAATGACTGGACCTAAATCACACAGGTGGTAAGCATCAGAGATAAGATTTAAACATGGGCATAATAATCATAATCATAACTAGCTATGTCTTATACATGTTATAGAGAACCTGAGACTGAGGAAGGTTAAGTGTCTTGTCCCAGGTCACACAGATGAGAAAGTGAAGCAAGATTTGATCTCTCCAGTACTCTGTCCATTCGGCCACTGAGCCGCCATGCTGGCTCAATAATAAATAATAGTTTACATTTATATACTACCTACCACATACCAGGCACTGTTTTTGTTGTTGTTGAGTCATTTTAGCCATATGCAACTCTTCATTTTGCATATAGGAGTGACCAAGAAATGGGATGTTGAGTTTAGAAAATAATAAGTAGATCAGTTTGACATGAAAAGCACCTAAAAGGGAGTCATCAAATGTACAGAAAGGGTGGCAAGAGACAGCCTGGGAAGGCCTTTACCTATAAGAATAGGTAGTTTGTATTTTTTTTTTCTTATGCCAGCAGGAACTTATTGAAGGTTCTTGGGAGCATGGGGAGTGATGTGATTGGTCTATGCTTTATGAAGATGTTTTTGCAGCTGTGTGGAAAATAGGTAGGAAAAGGCAGAGCCACTAGGAGACCATTTCAACTAGCAGCAGTGAGGGCCTGAACTAGGCTGGTGGGTATGCAGAAAGAAGGGTATGAACACAAGAAAAATTTTGGAGGTGTACATGACAAATCCAATACAAGAAGGCCGCTGGTGTGGCATAGAGTATGTGTCTTTTGGGGATGATTGGATTTGGAAGTAGACCTTTGAAATCATTTCATCTAATCCATGCATTTCACAGAGGAGAAAACTGAAACCAGTGCCATCAAATGGCTTACTCTAGATCACACACCAAATAAGTGGCAAGACTAGTGTTCTAACCAAGGTCACCAATTCTGTCTAGAAAAGAACTCCAAGGTTATCTGTGCCAGCTCCCTCCTTTTACAGATGAGAAACAGAGATATCGAGAATTTAGGTGATTTGTCCCAGCATTGCCCAGGTGCTAAGTGGCAGAACCAGGATTAAAACCAAGTCTTCCACCTCCCAGTCCAATGATCTTCCCAATGAGTTATTTATTTTTCTCTAGGCCCTTGAACTCCCAATCTAATGCTCTTCCCCATCATTACCCTGCAAGGGCCAGCACTGAACCTTGAAGGGTAGGCCAGCTTTGGTTAAGTGGACAGTTACTCCCTTTCTCTATTATGTGAAAATTGGCCACATGCTAAATTGAAGGCTTAACTGATTACTGAGGAGCCTCTTGGATTCCCTTGCTATGACTCAGTATCATGCACTGGAGAAATGTAAAAATTGCTGGAAGGTAATCTCTATTCACAGCAGCATTGAGCAATGAGTCAGCTCCCTTGTGGTAAGTGAATAGAGTGGGAAATGAAGAGCAAAGAAACCAGTGGGGTCCCTGAGGACCAGGCAAAGTTGCAGTAGACAATGGCAGAACAGGCTTTAGGCTCCTTTTTTTCTCCCCAAAAAGACTCCCATGTACCTTCAGTTTACCCTTTGGGAGAAGGAACTTCTACGTCTGTAAGATCACGATAACTACATTCCCATATTGTATAGTTAGTGTAAGTAATATTTTTTTTTCCGTTTTCTATCTCCTGATACCCTACCATCCTTAGCATTGGGCCTCTCTCATAGTTCATACTCAATAAATGTTTTCTCAGTGAAAACAAATCAACATTATTAGTACTATCTCTTTCTTCATATTACTTTGAATTTTCTTTTCATTTACAAGTTTTTTCTAGCTATAAAATATAAGTCCTGCCAAGGCAAGGACTCTCATTTTTTAAAAATATGGACAATGTCTAGGACATTCCTGGAAAACAGTAAAAGCTTAGTAAATATTGACATAATAGCAAAATACTACCATCACCTAATGTATACCTTAGGAGTTCTTTAGGCCAGCACTGATTTCACAGTTAAAGAAACTGAGACCTGGAAAAGTGAAGGACTTGAGGTCACAGATAGAGTATGAGAGAGGACTAGGATGTGCATGTTAGTCTTCTTGACTCTGACTCCAGATCCAGCATTCTTCCCGTAGCACTGCAATGCTGTCAGACTGTCGGAATGGTCGACTATACAGTACCAACTTGTTTTATTGGAATTCTCCTCAAAGTTCAGACTAATCACAGAAAATGAAGGTAGAACAGAGTTTAATGAAAATGAAAATTCTTGTTCAGTTTTGCTGGTAGGGCAGAGGTGATGAGGGGATTTTGGGGGTGGGGAGCAGTGGAGGTTGGGAGAAGAATTGCCCCTGTTGGAATATGTTTAATTTTAATGTGTTTAACATGAAAAGACAAAGTAATATAATTAAGTGCATTTCATTATTGTTTATATTTGTAGAATGTGTTTGCTGAATACTTTATTTACAGTTGTTAGTTGTTTCTTGTGACAAAGGCTAACACTATTATTCACTTTTGCTGATGAGAAAGTAGTTTTTTCTTGCTGATTTTCATTTTTCTTACATTTTTTTTCTTCCTCTAACCTTTAAGAGAAGCTTCCTGTGGTAAAAATACTGAGTACATCACGTTCTGCCACTCCTTATTTCCCCATGTTAGTACAGCAGCTAATGGAGGAAAGATTCTAGCTTCCCTAGAATCTATGAAAGTGCTAATTGATTTTAAGTACCTAGGAAACTGAAATATTTCTTGAAGGAAAAAAAATTGATTACAATGGAGCAGAAAGTACCCACTGTGGGATTTTTAGAGTGGGCCTTTATTCTGTCATCATCATACTTTGTGACTGCAAGGGTCTTATAACTTTTCATGCGGGTCTCCTCAAGTGAATAAGGAAGAATGCAGAACATATTTCCTCTCCTAGCCTTGTGATACTGACTCACCATCTCTTGAACTCTTTTGGGCAGCTTCCTACCTAGTCTGATGAAGAAGCCCTTCTCAAAGATACAAACATACCATAAGGAAACACAAAAATAGTCACACACAAAAAGCCACATAATTATTATTAACTTTCCCAAATCTGTCTCCACCAGAGTGAATCCTTACCCTCTTCTCTTCCTGTTAATCCACGGAGTTCTCTATCTGCTTTGTCAATGGCCTTAGGATAACTTTGGTCGGTGTAGTGGAAGGAGTTATGGGTTTCTAGTTGCTTTACTTCTCTGGGTCTCAGTTTCATCATTTGTAAAAGGAGGAACATGGGGTTGCACTAGGAGATGATCTAAGTCTAAAGCTACAGTTAAAGCATGGCTCTGGTTCCTCCCCATTTTTCTTGTTTTGCTGTCTGGCAGCCTGAGAGTGGGAGAGGAGGCAGAGGGTAGGGCTCCACAGGATTGCTAAAAGCGATTGTTACCTTTTTGCTCCCTGCTTCCATAGCCTTACCTCCACATTTGCTAGTTTTCTTGCTTTCCACTGTTTTATTCTTACCTGTTCATAAGTAAAGAATGCATCTCAGATCACACTGGCTCAGTCATCTTAGCAACGTGATGGTTTCACTTCTATGGTGGCCCCTGAGGAGTTCTGAACCCCTCACAGAGCATATAAACCAACAGGACATTGTGTCCTGGAGCACATGAGTAAAGTAATCCCAGGGTAAGGCATATGAGGCCAACATGCCAAGGGAAAAACTTAGTGGTCCTAGGTTTCATTGTATTCTTAGCACAGGCTTAAAATCAGTTTACTTTGTAGTGTCTGTGGTAGTTGGGTAAGGCAGGGATGGGACTGCTTCACTAATAATAAGTATAACGCATCATACTCAGCAGTAAGGGGATCCATCTACTGGTTTATATAGGACCCAGTAAAATGGAAACCCCTGGAGGGAAATGCGTTTGTTTGTTTGTTTTTACCGTAGTTTTCATATCCCTGGTACATTACAGTGCTGGCACATTGTAGGCATTTAACAAAATGCTTGCTAATTGATTTGTTGATAAAGACTTACAGGTGAACGTTGTGCTTTCTTAAGTAATTCACCGTAGATGAAGCCTTCCTTCAAACAGCCCTATCTCTTAAGCGTTTATTACTCTGAGTTTTGGTTCATATCTGCTTGTGAGGTGGGAAGTAGCATTAAGAGAGAAGACAGGAGCCTGTCCAGAAGTCCTAATTTTAGCCATATGCATTGTGTTATTAAATGTCTTTTTTACTGTGTGTTTCTGGAAATCCGATGTGTGGGGTTCTATTAGGTATATAATTTCCAAGGGAAGAGGGCACAAAAAATAATAGGTATTTTGATACCAGTTGTGCAACTCATCCACACTGTCTTTTTTTGTGTAATTGACAAAACTCAGAGCCAGAGTGCTGTATTACTAGTATTATGGTATTACTGCAAAGTTCCATTTATGGGAAATTCATGTAATTGAATTTTGTTAACATCTTGGACTCTACTTTTATGAGACCCAGAAGCAAACAAGCTAGTAATGTTGAGATTGTTTTCAAAAAAATTAAATATAGTGTTCCTACTGCACATGCACACAAACTAGGCAATTCTAAGAGCATTGGACTTGAAGTCAGAAAATTCAGGATTGTGTCTGATATTATTTGTGTGATCTCAGGAAGTCACAGGCTCTCTCTCTCTGAAACTCAGTTTCTTAATCTGTAAAATGGGGATAATAATTTACCTACTTGAGTTCACTAATTTACAGATGGGGTATTGGGGCAACAGAATGTAGGGATTTAGGGTAGAAAAGATCCAGGTTCAAATCCTGTCACAGATGGACACTGAATATCAGTGTGTCCCTGAGGAAGTCACTTATCTTCTCAGCCTCAGCTTCCTCATCTGTAAATGGTAATAATAATAACATTCTCATGAATTCCTTATGAGGATTAAATGAGATCAAGTAAAATGCTTTTCAATCTTTAAAGCACCATATACACGGTCATTATCATTATGGTCACTAATTATTATTAACAAATTACTATAAAGATATAGGATGCCCTTAGGAGTTTGGAGAATGAGGGTGAAGTTCAGATTCTGCTAACCTCTCAAGTCTCAGATTCTCCATTTGTACGGTGGACACAAGAACAGTTGCAACCCAGTCCAGTCTTATTCTAGTGCCCAAGTACCCCTTGGTTTTTGAAAGCTGTGCCACTGAAACACAAATTTTGCTACTTCCCACAACCTTGGAAAGGCTTTGAATATGGAACTAGTTATCAGTATGTTAGGGAGAATAGAGTGCCACAGGACATTGTCTTTTCTGCCACCAAACCCTTTGCTTTTATAAACATGTTTATGCCTATATACATGTATATGTATATATACACATATGGGTATATACACATGTATGTATGTGGGTATAATTAACTATATTAATTTATGGATTCCTGTATGTCTAGCAGGTCTAGTCTTTGACATGTCATAGATTAAGAGTTGAAAGGGATATTCTTGAAATATTTCTGAATGTTATCCATGAATAAACTTTTGGTAAGATAATGGACAACATGGCAGCAGGGGCTGGTGTACGTGTCCTGCCTCTGATAGAAAACTCCTTTCTTATCCTTTCCCCTCCCCCTTCTTGTTCTTAGATGAATGGAGATTTATGAGACTAGGAGGGAGCAGAAGAGACTTTTTAAGCTGTATTCCAACAAAGAACTATTGTGAGTGTATGTTAACAGGTGAGAAAAAGATTTCAAAATTCTCCATTTCTATTTTAGCTCCAATTTTTCTTTGACATTGAATGTACTGATTTTGTATAATCCACTCATATACAGAGTACTGTCCAAATGATGTCCACTTGGCAAGTGTATATAGGAGAATTTTAAGAACTATTCATTTCTTCCATTGCTATGCTGGTCAGACACCATCACTGAATATAGGAGAAGCAGCATGGGACCAGGGAAAGAGTGTAGGATTTGAATTCAGAGGATCTGGGTTCAAATCCTACAGTGATACTTATTGACTATGTGACCTTGGGCAAGTCACTTAAGTTCTCTGAGCCTCAGTTTCCTCATCTGTTAAATGAAGGTGGTTGGCCTAGAAGACCTGGGAGGTCCCTTCCAGCTCTAGTTTTATTACTCCATAATCTCAGATTGGGGAAAGGGAAAGAATAAAATTGAAAATGTCTGATTGAAGGGAGTTGAAGTTCCATAGGGGGGAGGAGAGAATAAGAGAACATTTAGTTGCCTCCTCTGGGCTGAAGTCTCCCTAAGGTGCTCATTTGCAGATGCTATAACTAAAGCCGTGTAGTCTCTAAGCAATCATTGAGAATTAGAGAAGTTTTAAAAGACTCTAGAGAGAGTCAACTGATTGCAATTTTCTAAACAGAAGATGAAAGTAAATTCTGCCAACTATACACTCCATGTTGATTGTTGCCAAATTCTTAGAATGCATCACTAAATGGATCACTTTCAAGCAAGATGCCATGGATGAGTGGAATGTGGGGAGGGAGAAGGTGATTAGTAGGTGTCAGCACAGATTAAGCAAAAGCAGGTTATGCCAAACTAATCCTGTTTCATTTTTGGAGTGGGTGACTTGACTGACAGGTCAAGAGGAGGCTGTAGCTGTAATGTATCTGAGCCAGTCATCCTGGGAAAGCTTATTTGTGACATTCTGAGGAGCCAAATGGAAAAAAAGGTATGCTGGAAAACAGGATAGAGAGGTGGCTTCCTAACCATTAGAAAGACCGTGCTCAGAAAGGGCGAAAGGGGGATTAATGAATGGCTCTCAGTTGGACAGGAGGTGTCTAGTTGCTCACTACAGAGCTCTGTTATATCAAACATTTTTGTCAATAGCATATGAAGATAGAGGGCTGGCTCTTTGGATTTCCAGATGACACAGAGCTGGGGGTAGGGGGGAGCAAACTATTAGTGTGTTGGAATCCAAAGAGGTCTTGATAGACTGGAATAGAAGGACAAGTCTAATAGGATGAAATAGGATATGGAAACAAAGACACTTGGATGGGTGGGAGGGAATAGCTGTACAAGTATAGGATGAAAAAGGTGTGACTTAATATGGGGAAAAAGGATGCTGTATTTTAGTAGACTGCAAGCTCAGGGTGAGGCAATGATATGACTCACTGTGCTCCTTCCCAGGTTAATTTGATCTTAGCTTAATTAATAGAAACATAGAGTGGTAGTCCCTCTGTCCTCTCCTCTTATCATACTACCTTTTCAGTATTACCCGATATTTTTAAGGGCAGTGCAAACTGGGACATAACTGAGGTAGCTGGACAGGATGGTGATAAAACTGAAAATTGCAGCAACTATATCTGTTATTAGTGTTGACTTATAAATTGCAATATATATAAAATTATAAATGTAAACATATTTGTTTGACATAAATATACACATATATACAAACATGTAAAACACACATGTGTTATAAAATTATAAATGTAAATATATTTACATGATATAAATATATTTGTATATATACAAACATGTAAATATACACACATATGTATATACACATATATTTAACTTTTAAAGATATATTTTTCTGATGTAGTTTATTTTGATATGAAATACATTTCCCAATTTATGCTTCCATCTCCCAGAAAGTCTTCCTTCATGGTGAAATAATTGTAAAGATTTTTTTTAAAAGAGGGGGAAAATTCAGCAAAATTAACATATCGGAAAAGCCTGATTCAGTGTTCCCTGTCCACAGTCCCCTAACTCTGCAAAGAATTGGGAGAAGGTGTCTTCCTAGATATCAAGTTTAAACATCATTTATTAAATATCCCCTTTGGTGTGAGTAAAAGTTCTCCTAAGGCAGGGCCCTTGTCTTAGATCTATTTGCATAGTCTTGTGGTTGTTACTATAGAATGTAAGCTTCCTCAGGGAGGAGATTCGCATTCCTTTTTTAAAAATTTAATTAATTTATTTATTTTCTTGTTTACATCACTCATTTCCACAGATTTTGAGTTAGAAATTTACTACCCATCTTTCCCGTACCCACCACCCCAAAACAGCAGTCCCACTGTATAGCCCCTCCCCCATTCTGCTCTCTCCTATGTCTTCCTCCATCGCCCCTCTGACTTTCCAGTAGGGCAGGATGGGTCTCCCTACCCCAGTACCAGTATATCTTAATTTCCAGTTTCATGTAGTTAATAATAATAATAATATATAATATATGTTTTTAACATTTGATTAGATTCTTTCCCTTCCTCCCTTATAACCCACCCCCACTGGAAGACAAGAAATTCAATATAGGCTGTACATGTGTAATTACGCAGAACATCTCCACAGTGGACATATTGTGAGAGACTGATTATATGTCCCTCCTTCCTATCCTGCCCCCTCCTTGTTGTATTCTCTACCCTGTCCCTGTCCCTTTAGAGAAGTGTGTTCTTCAAGAAACTCTCCCCCCAACTCTGCCCTCCCCTCCGTCATCCCACCTCTTATCCCCATTCCCCTTTCTCTCTTCTGTGGCAAGATAGCCAGTTTAGACTTATGGGGGCAGAACCAAGATGGAGATATAGAAGTAACAAGTTTCCACAGCTCCCACATAGCCATCTCAAATACCCATAAAATATGATTCCAAACAAATTTTAGGGCCCCCAAACTCACAAAAATACAGAAAAACACATCTCCCACTGAAGAAACACATCTCAGCACGTGGGACAGGAAGGGCTCATTGCAGTGTGCTGGGAGCCAATACCAGCCTAACCTGAAACCACTGCTTGGCCCAGGGATGGCCAGAACAAGCCATATGTGGAGCCTTAGGGAGAGTGGATCAGTGGCAGCTGTACCTGTTTCCAGAATTATTAAGCCATAAGAAACAAGGACTAATTGGAAGGTCAGTGGAACTCAGCTAAATTTGGGGGAGGAAAGCAGTCCAGCCAAACTGCCTCCAGGGCAAGAAAGTAGAGCAGCAGCCCTACAGCTGCCTTCATGTGGCTGCTTCAGAGCTCCTGGCCTGCAGACTGCAGGGGGGCCAAGTGATTTTTCAGAGGCTAAGTGCTCTTGCATTGAGCGGCCTGTATCCAGACTGTGGTTTTGGGTGGTGGTCCTGGGGTGCGTTTTGAGTAAACCAAAGTTGGTGTGGGCTGCAGCAGCCTCCCAATAACTCCAGAAGCTGTAAGAACCCCAGCGATTTGGGACAGAGCTTTCCACTCTGGAAGCAGAGTTACACAGAGCTAAAAAATCAAGTAATTCACTGGCAACATGAGGAGGCAAAGGAAGCAGAGTAAGAACAGCAACCAAACTCTAGAATCCTTTTTTTGGGGAAAAAAAGGATCAAAGCATGGAATGGGAGGAAGACAGCACAGTCAGAACTCCCACACCAAAAGTTTCCAAGAAACATTAAGACTGCATACAAGCCATAGATGAGCTTAAGAAGGATTTTGAAAACCAAATAAGAGAAGGGGAGGAAAAATTGGGAAGAGAAATGAGAATGATGCAAGAAAATAATGAAAAGAGAATCAGCAACCTGACTGAAGAAAATAACACCTTAAAAATAGACTAACTCAAATGGCAAAAGAGGCCCAAAAAGCCAATGAGGAGAAGAATGCCTTAAAAAGTCAAATTTACCAGATGGAAAAAGAATCTCAAAAGCATTCTGAAGAGAATAATTCCTTCAGAATTAAAGTGGAGCAAATGGAAGCAAATGACTTTATGAGAAATCAAGATACTATTAAACAGATCCAAACAAATGAAAAAATAGAAGACAATGTGAAATATCTCCTTGGAAAAAAACCACTGACCTGGAAAATAGATCCAGGAGAGACAATTTAAAAATTATT
>CM053597.1:235818138-235844140 GCA_028646575.1 Pseudocheirus occidentalis | reverse complement strand
CTCCTTCCTCCCTCTCCCTCTCCCTCTCTCTCTCTCTGTCTCTCCCTTCCTCTCTCTCTTCTTTCTCTCTCTCTCTCTCTCTCTCTCTCTCTCTCTCTCTCACTTTAGCTCTCTCCATCTCTTTCAATTTGAACTCCAGTAACTCTTCCTGATTCAGGTCCAACACACTCTCACAGCTGGATATGCCATAATATCTCCCACCCCAAAACTACAGCGTTTTTAAGTCCAATTTGTGTGACCATGGGAAAGCTAAGTTTTAACATCTCTTTAATACTACAAGTTTCAGAGGAAGCGTTACCCTGAATTGGTAGAAAAAAAATGTCCTCACCTGAGAATTTCTTGTACCAATACAATCCTAGTCCCTGTCCCAGCCATGAACTGAATTTTTCTCATTTCTTCTCTTCTTTCATCATTTTCTTTCTCTTCCTAAGGGGGTTCAGGTTTGTTGAATATGAAACTGGGAGGAAATGATGCTTCATAATTGGTCCAACAGGAGATATCTTTTTGAAATACACGTTCCCTAAATTTTGAATGTACAAATACCAAAATGTTGTAAAGGGAGGTAGATGTGTAAGAGAAGACCTAACAAAATGGGCCTTCCTTGTCCATCCCTAGCTGAGATGGCCATGCCAGGAAGGCAAGCATGGGCCTGATATTAAGCTGCCTTCCAAGATTAACCCCATGTGACTCAGTGGACAAGCTTTTGTCTGCCTTCAAATTTTCTGAGGCCTCTCCACAAAGGCAAAGAGATGGGCAAGGTGGTTTATTCATCCCCAAAGGAACCGTTTGTCATTTTTCAAATGGGCAGAACAGACACGCAAGAAAAGGGAGTATCAAAAGGAAAAAAGGGGGAAGAAAAGAAGAAAACACTTATAGCAAACCATCCCACTGAGAACATTTGCAGCTTTTTGGAGATTGGCACATCAAAAACTAGGGAATGATTTGTAAATAACACCACATCTCTGAGTGAATTTTGGTTCAAATAAAATCACCTAAAGAGAGGGAGTGGGGGAAGGGAGGGATGGAGAAAATACAGCACTGTGTAAAAGGAAAGAACAGAGAACCATAGAATCTGAGTTTGAATCCTGTAACTATTACTGTCTGTGAGACTTTGACCCAGTCATTTAACCCCAATTGGACTCTTCGTCCACACCTAGGAGATGAAGGGGTTGGACTAGTGGGTCTCTAAGGTGCATTCCTGTTCTGGATCTGTGACTCTAACATTTCACTGGCTTTGAACAGCAGCCAGTGCCATACAGATGCCTGGAGGTGGTTGATTCATTTTCAGTGGCACTCCCTGGTGTAATATGCATGATAGTCTGGCCTATGCTACTGACTACCTATATCCTCTTGGCAAATCACTTACCTTCCTTAAACCTCAGTGTCCTCTACTGTAAAATGGGTATGTTGGAACAGGTAAACTCTGAGGCCCCTCCCAGCTCTGATATTCTATGCTACATGTTCTAAGTTCTCTCTAACATTCTAGAATACTGTGCTGAATTGCATCTGTCTTCAAACAGAAATTATGCAAAGATTCAAGCTCAACTAAACACATATTGAACACATCCTAGAAGAAACAGAGCAATTAGCCTTTGAAAGTTCTTCAATATTTCAAAACATCTGTGACTTCCTCATATGGGTCTTCCCTCTACTGAGACAGACTGAAAGAGATAGCCTCTTCCCTCTAGCAAGATCATGCCCCCCTAGACAGCCCCATAGATTGCCATTGCAAAAAGGGAGAGGGAAGGAGGGAAGGAAAATAAACACCTGTTGTAAGTCTTTCTGACCTTCTGAGAGTACTCGGAGGACCCAAACAAAATCAACCAGTAGAGGCAGAGAGTAAAGTCTTTCCAGCCAGGTAGGAAAGGACCTGCCTAAGGCTGTGTTGATGTGATGCAGCTTTCAAATTTAAGTTAACTTTCGCCCCACAACAAGGAATCGGAGCAGGGCCTCATTGGGGATCATTCCACAACAATCAGAAGTGAAGACTTCCTCAAGCTACCATGATCATAGACATAATTGGTGCTCTGCTATGGATATTTACATTGTCAGAGAAAATGTCGTTGTGTTGAAAGTTCAGAATGTCAATAATAACACTTTAAAGTTTGCAAAGCGTTTTACACTTGCTATCCCTCAACAATACTGGAAGATAGTTGCAATGCTTATTCCCATTTCACAAATGAGGAAACTGAGACTGAGAACGGTTATTTGAACCTCAAAACAAGCCCGTGAGATACGTTCCACTACTGTCTCTATTTTATAGATGAGGAAAGTGGAGAAAGGTTATTTTATTCTTAAAGAACCAAAAGAGTGTCATTGTGTTAGAATCCCTATTTTATAGATGAGAAAACTGAGTCAGAAAAACGGTAAGGGGCTTGGCCAGGGTTGAAGATAAGTAAGCATATAAAGTTGGCTTCAAACTCAAGTGATGCTGACTCCAAGTCTGACACTCTAGACAGGGTACCACCTAGCTACTTTGTATATTCAAAAGAAAGGGCAGAAAGTTGGCGGATGGAGGGTCAGTCTCTTGCTCTCTGCAATTTTCTCTGCTCATTATCTATGATGATATCACTGTGGTGAGGGAGATGTAAGTCCATGCACACCTACATACTCTGCAGAAGGAAAAGGCTACATTGTCAGGAGAAGTGTCTACTACACATACTGGACGGGCCAGCATTCTCATCCTTGGCTTACTCCCAAATTACTTTGAATCTTCAATAGTGTAAAAGACAATCTTCCAAAGTTTAAAGCTAACAGGGAAAAATATCTGGAAATCTCTTCCCATTTGTTCTTATTCTATATTCCCTTATTACAGTCTAAATTAAAAATTAAATCACTGCATTGCATGTGTGTGCGCATGTATGCACACGTGCACGTGTGTGTACATCTTAACCTTAAAGAAGAGATTTCCTCAAAGGGAAAACAGGGTGAAAGGTTGCTACTTTCCAAGTTGACCTGCTATGATCTTTTGAGTATGAGATGGGGGGGGAAGAATGCTGGACATGGGGTCAGAAAACCCAGCTTTACCAATTCCTTGCTGTGCAGTGAAGCAGATTAAAATATTTATTAAGTACTCCCTTATGCAAGGTAGAGGCTGCATGAATTTTGGGCACAGGATTATAGTGTTAGAGATGCAAGGGAACTCAGAGGCTGCCAAATCCAAACCCCTCACTTTACAAATCAGGACACTGATGCTGCTAGAGACATTAAGTGACTTGTCCAAGGTTATACAGGGAGAAAAAGTAGTAGTAGGTAGTAGCAGGATTCAAACCCACATCCTTTGACTTCAAATTCAACATGTTTTTTTTTTCTCATACCAGGTTGGCCATGATGAAATTTGAGCCCCTTTAAAAAAAATGTGCATATGACTTCTTGTGGAAGCAAACATCTGGAAACAAAGCTCCTGTTCATCAAATGGGGAAGGGCTGACCAAAGTGCGGTATCTCAGTCAGTCAACAAACATTTATTAAGCACGTATTACATGCTAGGAACTGAGCTGAACACTAGAATGGGAATATAATGGAAGGTTAGTGCACTTCTAAAATGTGATGAGTGTGAAGAATTGAGAGAAACAGGAAAACTCACATAAATAGATGCAGAAAGAGGTAAGCGGAACCAGAACACCGTACACAATAACCATGATGATACACATGAAAACAACACTGAAAAGCAGCCAGACATCCATCAGATACAATGATCAATTGCTGTCCTGAAGGTCAGAAGACAAAACTCACTTTCTCCTCTCGGTAAAGAAATGGGCAGGGGAGGACTATAAGTGTACAATGGTGCAGACACTACCAGGGACAGTCCCACTGTTGGCTGTTGTTGTTGGTCAGTCATTTCAGTCCTGTCTAACTCTGTGTGGCTCCACTTGGGGTTTTCCTGACAAAGATCCTGGATGGTTCATCATTTTCTTCTCCAGCTTATTTTTACAGAGGAGGAAACTGAGGCCAACAGCTAGTGTCTAAGGCCAGATTTGAACTCTCGTCTTCCTGGCTCCAAGACCAGCTCTCTATCCACTGTTGAGCTGTTGTTGCCATTGTTGTGGCTGTTGTTTTTTGGGGGTGGGGGTGATTGTGATGAAAAGAGGCAGCAATAAAACTTTTTAAAATATTCATTTAAAAACTGCCTGGACAAGTTTTTGTGGTTGAATCGTTGCTTGTCACCATTTTCAAAAGTATGTCCTGCTACCAAAAAAAAATCTCTTCTCTGCTGAAGAGGCAGCCTGGTAATGTGGACAGAGGCCTGAAGGAGGAGTCAGGAAGACCCAGATTCAAATCCCTTATCAGAGTAGCTGCGTGACCCTGGGCAAGTCACTTAATCTCTCTGAGCTTCTCTCTTGAGAGCTAGGTTCCGTCCCACTTCCTCAGCACACACTTCTAAAGCAACAATCAAAGCATGCCTCAAAAGCTCCTACAAGCACTTTCTAGTATTACCCATGCCCTTCACTGCCTCCCTGCTACTCCGGGCAGCAGCAGCCAAGCCTCAGACTCCTAGGTGAAAACTCCAGGCTAGTCAAGATTTTGATGCACAAAGGAAATTTGGTCTCAGCAAGTTGTGGTAGCTGGCTTTAAGAGGGACTGGGGCAAAGGAGGAAATTATTCTGAGAGAAATAGATGAAATCTCCTACAGAATAAAAATTTTATGTACCCCCACCCCAACCCAAACACACACACACACACACACACACAGTCACACATACATATGCTCACCAACATTCACACTCTCTTGCACACACACACACTCATATACTCACACACATGTACATACACACACATATACACACTCACACTCTCTCACACACACATTTGCACACACACACTCACTCTCACATACTTACACACTCAAACACACATAAACACATACACACATACACACACACACTCCTTTTCAGGTACCCTGCACTCCAGTCACATTGGCCTTGATATTCTCTCAGTCCAGTATTCCATCTCCCACCTCCAAACCTTTGCATAATCAGTCTCCTGTGCATGGAATAAATTCCCTCCTCATCTGACTTTAAGACTTGACTCAAGTGCGCCATCTTATTGGAAGCCATTCCTAGCTTTCTTAGTTGCTGGTGTTTTTCACTCTTTGAATTGCCATGTGTATAAATAATTATTTACATATTTTATTCCCCAATTTAATAGAAGCTCCTTTGGGACAGAAACTTTTTCTTCCTTCCTTTCTTCCATTCCCATCTCTCCCTCTTCATTTCTATTTCTTTCATCCTTTATTGTTGCCTTCCATTCTTTTCCTAACTCTCCTTCTCTCTTCCTCTCTCTTCCATTCCTATTCTTTTCTTTCTTTTTCTTCCCTTTTCCCCAATGCTTCGTGAAGTGCATATAACATGCCAAGTCCTTAATAAAGCTTATTGATGTGAAATAAATGGAAATAAACCAGGGTGTTGTTTAACTTACAGCAAAATCAGATCCACTGTGACTAGAAGACCACTTCTATAGTTTAAAAATGTCCACGAATCCCTAGGAAAATGAAATTCAAAAGACCTACATTCTAGTACTAGTGGTACCACTAGCTGGCTGTGGGGCCTTGGTCAAGTCACCTCACTTGTCTGAGTTTCAATTTCTTCCTCATCTAGCACAAGAAAATGTTAAAGATATGAAGTAATGGAGAGGTTTTTAGACTGAATAGTCTCTAAGGTTTATAGGTAGAAATTATAGAGATAAGGATTTGTGGATTTAGGGAATCAATTTCTATCAATTAGGGTAACCCAAAGCAAGACAGGCTGCCTCAGAAAGGAAGGGGCTTCCCTTTAATAGAGATTCTCCAGCAAAGGGTGGATGGATGACCTCTCATTGGGAAGGCTACCCTGCTACCTCTCCTATTTAGGGTTTAACTACGTCCGCTATTCTTCCTAAACAATTTCAGATGGCAATGTCCCCAGGTCAGTAATTAGCAGAGGTTACACTCTCATCTGTACCTTCTCATTCTGAAGGATTCTTGTTCCCATCATTCTCCACAGAGAATCTTTCCATTGTGCTAGAATCAGTCCCCTAGGTACTTTAATATTTCATGAATAGCTTACTGGGTAAGAGACATAACTGAACTAGTCATAGACTCAATGCTTATCACCTATGTTCCATACTGACAGTACCTGTAACATTCAAATATTCATTTGGGGCAGTGGAGAATCCAGCACCAGCATGCTCCTGTTTCATCCCTCTTTTGATTGGCCTGCCTCAAAGTATTCACTCAACTGAATGACTAGCCTCGTTCAAAGTAAAGCTATTCTACCAGCACAGAATGGATGGTGTCAAACAACAGGGCAAGTAAACTGTTGGAAAAATTTTTGAAAATGTTTGAAAAAGTAGGGACCACCACATCCTCCATTAATCAACTCTAGAAAAATATTTTTTAAATGCAACTCCAATAAATCAATAAACATTTATTAAGTGTCTATGTACCACTATCTTCCATTGCTACTTCAAAACTATTTCCAAATATAAGGTAAAACTAGTTTTAATTTGCATCTTTCTTATTGTCAGTTATTTGGAGCATAATTTCATATAGTTATTGATTGTTTGAATTTCTTCTTTTAAGAACTCTATATTGCTAGCATGTAAGCACTTTTTTACTGGCATACTTTTCAATACCATGAATTTAATACTTCAAAGACAGAAAATGTTTTCTTTGTAAATCATATTCTAGCTATTTTGGGTCCACAAAGCAAAATACTAATGTGACAAGAGAAGCTAAAAGGATATTAACTTTCTATACTACCCAACTATTTTATAATTATAGCCCTGGTCTATGATTATCAGCAACCAAGATCATAGATTCAAAAATGAATGGGACCTTAATCTAATGCAACTTCCTCACTTATTACAGATGAGGAAACAAAGATCCAGAAAGGATATGTATTTTCAACAAGGTCATGCAAGCAGTCAGTGGTGGAATTAGTATCTGAACTCAGGTCCTCTGGCTCTGTCCCAACTCTGTCCCTACTCTACACTGTCTTTGCCTTCTGCTATCACATGGCTGATCGTCAGGTAGCCAGTCTTTGGGGTAGTTTCAAAACATTCCATCTTCACAGTGGCCTCATTATTGGATTTCTTCTAGTGCAGAGATAATCATCTAACAGAAGATTATAGGTTCAGAGCTACAAAGAGCCTCAGTCCAAAATTATGATGTGAGCCCACACTGGATGATAAATCTAGTATTCTTTCCTTTGTGCCACACAGGGTTGGGAGTGGGGGGTGTGGGAAGACTGTCTCATGGTGAATATCAAAGTCCCTAAACTTGGAAGTCTAGAAGCCCTGAATTTGAATCCTATCTCAGATACGTAGACCCTGGGCAAGTCACTTAATATTTCTTGAGCCTCGATTATTAGCAATTATCATAAGCACCTACTATGGTGTCAGGCATTGTGCTTTACAAATTGTATCAATTTGATCCTGACAATAATTCTGGGAAGTAAATCCTATTATTATCTCCATTTTACAGATGAGAAAACTGAGGCCAACAGGGTGAATTGACTTTCCCAGGGTCACATAGCTAGTAACTGTTGAAGGCCATATTTGAACTCAAGTCTTTCTGACTCCAGGCTCAGTGCTCTATCCACCACCCCCCTTTTCCTCCCTCTCTCTCTCTCTCTCTGTCTCTCTCTTTCTCTCTCTCTCTCCCCCACTCTCTCTATATGCTTCTATAATAATAGATTATTTGCAGGGTTATTGTCAGGTTCAAATGAGATAATGTATCACAAAACCTTTGCAAATACTAAAATAGATAAGCTGTAAGTCGGCCATCATTAACAACATCATCATTATCATTTCATCCAGCCCCTTCATTTTGCAGATAAGAAAAACCAGGCCCAGAAAGGTCAAGTAATTTTACTGAACTCACACAGGTTACCAGAAGGTGAGCTAGGATTTGAACTCAGGTCTTCTGACACCAAAGTCAACATTCTTTCCCCTGTACCACCTTGGGAAGGCAATTTCTTTGTAAAGTGTGATACTCTTTATGTGCCTTCTAGCTCTGAGACTGAATGAGTTGTCTATACAATGATTCCAAACACAAATATGAACTTGCTGCAATTTCCATCTTGGGTTTTGGAGGCCAACAAGAGCAATAGCCAACTGTTTGATCCTCAAACAATTAGCAACTTTATCACAGTATTAAAGGAAAACCACTCGGTACTGATGAGTACTCTAGGCAAGGAATCTTACTGCTGCCCACAACCAACACAAGGCCACAGGGATTCCCAATAAATTCCAAGCTAACAAGCTATTGCTAGCTGCTTGAAAGTCAATGACCTTATAAATCTGAATAGTCCTAATGGATTCTGCCTTTCCACTGAACTTATCACTGCCACACCAAAGATTTCACATTCTTTTTTCCCCCTTTCATCCCTCTACACCAGCGGTTCTCAATCTGTGGGTTATATTCAATTTGTAACAATGAAAATACATCCTGTATATCAGATAGATTTATAATGGTAGTAAAATTACAGTTATGAAGTAGCAACAAAAATAATTTTATTGTTGGGGGTCATCAGAGCATGAGGAACTGTATTAAAGAGTTGTGGCATTAGGAAGGTTGAGAACTACTGCTCTACACTTTCAAAGTATATTCTTTTGTACAATAGTATATATCCATCAATGAACTAGGTCAGACCTCCTTCCATTCAACTGTGGGAAAAGTATGAGTTAATAAAGTAATACCACAAGCTGTACTTGACTCAAAGAATCATCAGGGACAAAACTGCTGGCAATGAATTGATAGACACAACATGGATATTTCATAAATGCCCATTTATAGCCATAAATATTTAAGAACATTTTAATAGATGTTACCAGAACTAATACTTGTAACACCCAAATCTATGTAGAATGAAAATTCCTGAAAATGTAAAGTCCTCAGGGAAGAAATCAAAACTGTGAGCAAATAGGATGAACTCAAAATCATCCCTGATGTACCAGAATTGTCCCAAAGACGGGTTCTCAAACTGAGATCTATGAGTTCTTTTTTCCCCAAAAATAATTTGATAAATTATTCATTATAATTGGTCCTTTGCTATCCTATGTGTTTTATTTCTGTATTTAAAAACATTTGTAGGGATCCATAGACTTCACCAGACTGCAAAAAAGGTCCATCACACACACACACACACACACACACACATACACACACACACACACACACACAAAAGGTGAAACCCTAGACTCACTTTTCTGAAAAGTTCTTTCCAGTTCCCAGACAATTAGGAGGTACTTCAGATAGAGCACTGGGTCTGGAGTCAGGAAGATCTGAGTTAAAATCCATCCTAAGGCACTAACTAGCTCAATGACCCTGAGCAAGTCATGTAGCCTAAGCCTACCTCAATTTCCTCAACTGTGAAATGGGAAGAATAGCACCTACCTCCCAGGGCTGTGAGGAAGATCAAAGGAAATAGTTTTAATATGCTTAGTACAATGCATGACACATACCAGGTGCTTAATAAATACTCCCTTCCTTGCTTCCAACATCCTGAGGCACAGAAGACATGTGGTGTAATGGAACGAGCTTTTATTTGAAATCAGAATCCCTGTGTTGAAATCCTGGGTGTGAAAGTGATCGTGTGACCTTGCTCAAGTCCTTTGACCTCACTGGGTCTCAGTTTTGTCCTCTATATAATGCAGAGAAGGAACTAAGATCTCTTCTAGTTCTGAGTCTTTGTGTCCATACACTTTACTTGCTTGTTGGGAATAAAGCATTTTGTGACTTTGAAGAATTACTTTATAAGTCAGAAGCCCAGATCCCCAAGGGATTTCAGGGCTATCTAACATAGTGTGTACCTTCATGGAAATATGTACCACCTTAGCCCACACAAATGCTCATGCAGCATCTACCCAAAGAATTCTAGCGATGAGTGCCCAGTGGCAACCCATAATACTCTTGGCTAATTCTAATTACTAGGAAGCTATTCTTTAGATTAAGTGGGATTCTGCCTCTTCACATCAACCCCCAATTCTGCCCATTCTGTCCTCTGACACCAGATTATGAGCTGTAAAGACTTCTTTCTTATCAAGCCCCAAGTGCTTCACCCCACCCTTGCTAAATCTGTCTGTGCTTCCTCTTCCCACAACGCACCCTCCCACAGCCCTCTTCTTAAACTGCTCCCTTTCACCCTGAAAACAACCACCTACAGAAAGTTCAAGCCAAAAGCCAATCAACTGAACCAAAGGAACTCATGGTTGTGCTGGAAACATCCATAACTGCACAGAGAGGCAAATCATACACAGTGGAATCGGTTCTGTAGAGAGCCTGCAAATCTTTCTACTGTATCATTTCTCAAACGGCATTGTCAGTTCCCCCACTGTTGCATAATCATATAATGAAAGACCCAGATGTAATTCATGTACACAAGAGGGCAGAGTTATGGCTGATAAGGGACCTTTTCTCTATTTGCATTGCTAATAATCTTTTTTTTTAAAACATAGAAGCAGCAGGAAAAGACTGTAGAAGGTGAAACACAGCTATGTTCTGGACTGTCCTGGATCTTAACAAGAACTTCCCACATGCATCTCCCATAACTTGGTGTTAGGAAGACTATGGTTCAAAATCCCAACCCAAATTACTGATTAGCTACGGAATCCAGAGCATTAGGTTTCCCAGATTTCAGACATAGAATAATAATAGTGGCAGACTGGCATAATTTATAAAGAGCCTCAGTTCTACCCAAGAAGCCTGGGTTCAAGTCTTGCCTTATGTTATATTTAGAAAAGAATCAATAGGGAAAAACTGGAGCTTATTGGGTGGTGAGGAAGGATGTGTATGATATAGTCGCACCTGCAATTTTGGAAAAATAACTTTGGCAGTTACATGAACGACAGATTAAAGGAGAGAGTTGAGCTAAAGAGCTCTCTCTCTCTCTGTATGTATCTGTGTATATACATATATATAACATACATATAGATAGGTATGTGTATAGAGCATATATACACACATATAGGGTATGTATATACATACACACCACATATGTATGAAACATAAACATGGGCATTTCTGTGCAAATACATGTATATATACACATGCACACATACATATGCATATTGTTGTTCATCCATTTTTGAAAAGGACCAAAGACATGCATACACACACATACAGACACTCACACACACATTACTTGTAATTATAAAACAAGCCAAAAAAACTTTCAGGAGATAAGCTGGAATGAATAATGGATTTAGCATGAAAGATCTTGGGTTTAAATCCTAGGTCTGACACATAATATCTTTGTGACCTTGGACAAGTCTCTAGCTAGGCAGCATGATGGAGAATGCTGGGCCTAGAACCAGTAAGCCTTGAATGCAAATTTAGTCTCAGACACTTAATATGTAAGATCCTGGGCAAGTCACTTAACCACTGGCTGACTCAGTTTCCTCATCTCTAAAATGCAAATGATAATAGTACCTTCCTTGCAGGGTTATTGCAAGGTTCAAAGGAGATAATAATATGCTCAGCCCAGTGCCTGGAACACAGGAGGTGCCATATAAATGTTTCTTCCCTGCTTTTCCTTATTTTATCTGCATGGACCTCAGTTTCCTCAGCTTTAAATGAGGGGAATTGGACTTGATGGGCTCTTCCAGCCTCAAGTCTATGATCCTATGAATGACTCTCCATTTCTGCTTGCTGAAATCCTCATGCCTCAAGGTTTAGCTCAATAACACCTCTCTACACTTACAAAGTACCTTATAGATGGGTCTTACTTACATCACACCACCATCCTCTTATGCAAGTATTTTTTACTCCCATTTTGTAGATAATCATTTAGCACTTTAAGGTTTAAAGAAGCACTTTGCCCAACACAGGCCTGCAGGGGAGGGAGGGGGAGAAGGAAGCTCATGGAAGTATCATGATTCCCCTTGGTTAATAGGGAAGGTAAAGGTCCTTGCTCCAGGTCACACAGCAGAGTAAATTCCAGTCTGGGTATTTCTGATGCACATCTGCCATGCCTTCCTCTCAGGCCTACTTGTTATATGCATTTCAATAGTCCCATTATCTAGAAGGAAATATGAACAGACCATGAGAAAGTAGCTTATTACCCAAGTGCAGCAATTTATTTATATCAGTATTGCGGAGAAATGACTCTTGAAATTTCTCTTTCTGTATATTATTTCACTGACATTTTCGCCACCAAGAATTTACTCAGCTAGAATATGACCTAGGTAGGAATTAAATCTGATGCTCATTTGTCATCGATGCTGGCCATGTTACCCACTCCCTACCAACTCCCCAATATACATCTGCCCATGTGAGCAAGAGACTAGATCAGGGATCTGCTGATCCCAAGAGTCCAAGGAATCAACTGGAGGAGGTAGGGGGATGGGAAGGACACTGGTTCAAAGCCTGGCTCTGATTCCTGTGGAATCTTCAAAAAGTCACTTCAACCTCAAGGAATCTGGGTTCTCTCATCTGGAAAATGAGAGAGATTGAAGAGATGACGCTGAAAGTCTTGCTGTTGTTTTGTTTGTTCTTTTGTTTTATTTTTTTGTTTTGTTTTGTTTTCCAATAAAGACAGTTGGGTTGGGGTGTTGGATCTGGAGTTAGGAAGACCTCAGTGCTAATCTTGCCTCAACATTTCCCAGCTGTGTGACTCTGGGCAAGTCAACCGATTTCTGTCCTGTAAATTTACTCATCTGTAAAATAGAGATAATGAAAGCAACTACTTGTCAAGGCTGTTGTGAGGAGCAAATGAGGCAATATTTATAAAGCGCTTTATATAAATGTTAGCTACTATCTATTATTACCAAATCTATGATGCCATGATATCAACTACAACCTACCTATTGTCTATTACCTACTTAAAGAATGCTTCCCCTCCACCTCTGAATGTGGAAATCCAGCCCTTTAATTTACTACTATGACAATCACCACAATCATTACCATTATTACTACTACCACCAACATCACCATTACCACCACCATCACTATCACCCTGACCACCAGCATCACTATCACTATGACTACCACCACTATGACTTACCACCACCACCGCTACTACTACTACTACCACTACTACTAACACCACCACCACCATCACCAGCACCACCACTACTACTACTACTACTACTACTACTACTACTACTACTACTACTACCACTACTACTACTACTACCACTAACACCACCACCAGCATCACCATCACCACCACCACCACTAACTACTACTACTACTACTACCACTACTACTACTACTACTACTACCACCACCGCTACTACTACTACCACTACTACTAACACCACCACCACCATCACCAGCACCACCACTACTACTACTACTACTACTACTGCTACTACTACTACTACTACTACTACTACTACTACTAACACCACCACCAGCATCACCACCACCACCACTACTACTACTACTACTACCACTACTACTACTACTACCACCAACACCACCACCACCATCACCACCACCACCACTACTACTACTACTACTATTACTGCTACTACTACTACTGCTACTACTACTACTACCACTACTACTACTACTACCACTAACACCACCACCAGCATCACCATCACTACCACCACCACTAACTACTACTACTACTACCACTACTACTACTACTACTACTACCACCACCGCTACTACTACCACTACCACTACTACTAACACCACCACCACCATCACCAGCACCACCACTACTACTACTACCACCACCGCTACTACTACTACTACCACTACTACTAACACCACCACCACCATCACCAGCACCACCACTACTGCTACTACCACTACTGCTACTACTACTACTGCTACTACTACTACTACTACTACTACTACTACTACTACTACTACTACCACTACTACTACTACTACAATGATAAAGTGGCCCCTCAATAGATTTAGAATTACATGAAGAAACTGAAGCTGAAGGAGATTAAATGGATTTCCCTGGTTAACACAAGTTAATAAATCTGGAACAAGATTTTAACTCAGATCCTCAAACTCCAAACCCAAATTAATCAAGGCCTATCACCCTGGTTCCTGGGAGAGTTCTTAAATAGATTGTATTCATGGGCAAACAAAGCTATTTGTGCTTTACCCGGCCAACCTTTGGAATCCCACAGGAAAGCATCCCATAAAGAACACATATCTTGTCATCAGCCATTATAATAATAATATTTGCTATTCCAGTAGTCTTGTTATCTGAGGAAAGAATAGCTCTTTTAAGACACTAAGTCATTAGCATCTCTAGCACCTCTAAGAGACCAGACAGATAGATCTTCATTTCACTAAGAGAACAAATTGTCCCTACAACAGTGGAGTAAGAATTAGAGCTCAGAAATAGGACTGGCTCAATTTGTGCTCTGGACAACTGTTCCCGTGGGCAGAGCCGTGTAACTAGGACAGGACAGCTGGGGCACTGGCCCAGGGTATCAAAATTTAGAGAGCAAAAACAATCCATAAAATCCTTCAACAACTCTAGGAAGAACTTAATTTAGCACCTAGTTAGCAAGGATGATTAAAGAACTATATGCCCATCCTCAACTTCACTGTGTTCTGGAGGCAGGTGTCCCAGAGGGAACCCTCCAATTGAGTTTATCCTAAAGAATTGCATATTGTGCGAAACTTGCCCCAGGAACTAAAAATGCTAGTTGTGGCACTGGCCAAGGGATGATGGTGATGATATGATATTTTATAGTGCTTTATGTTTGCAAAGGGCTTTATAAAATTACCTCATTTTATCCTCACACAACCTTAGGAGGCATATGCTACCATTAGCTCCATTTTACAGATAAGTAAACTGAGGCAGGCAGTAGTTAAGTGCCTTCCATAGACTTATGAAGCTTATAAGTATCTGATCCAGAATTTGACCCCAGCCCCAGCACTTTGTCTATTGCTTGACCTAGCTACCTAGCTGTCAGTCATAAAAATAAAATCTGTGAATATTTCAAGGTTGGCCCTGCCTGGTATCTGCTCCACAGTCCAAAAGACTGAGTTCCTTAGAAGATCTATCAGGGTCATGATTCCTATCTCTGTCACTAGCTGTGCCACCTCCTGCATGTCACTTAAAGTCTCTCCTGGAGCTTCAGATCCTAATCTGTGAAATGGGGGAGGTAGGGACTAGGTGGTCTGTGAAGTCCTGTCTAGCTCTACATATGGGATCCAGGCATCCCAAAGCAACTTTTCTGAGGCTCAGTGATCTCATCTATAAAATGAATCCACCAATAAGTCAACTAGCCTTTAAATGAGGAAGACCAATACTGACCCTATGTTGTTCAGAGACTGGCTTTGAGGAAAGTGCTTTAGAAGGCTAAACATGATTTATAAAAGTGAGCTATGACCATTACTACTTAAAGACAACTCTCTCTCTTCCTTTCTCCCTCTCTCTGTTTCTCTCTCCCTCTCCCTCCCTCTCTCTCTCTCTCCTTAAACAACCACCTAGCCTCTCATGGCTGCTTTGCACCAAATGCCCATTGCAGGTCTCCCAGACCAAGGCTTACTTGTACTGTTATTCTCGGGTGGTGAGCCCATCACTACCAAGCCTCCTTTTGAGCCCAAGCACCTCTAAGAAAACCATAAAGGACCATAGACTTTTCCCACTCTGAGCCAAGTATCTCCATCAATGAGGAAATGGACAATTAACCCCCCAGAACCTGCTAGTACAGGTAAGACTAGAGGATGTACTGACTAGATAGATGTATTCTCCCCTGTTCTGTAGGAATTTTTAAGACACAGAGGACCAAGCAAAACCTCTTAGCAACCCTCTCATGCTGCTTAAGCACTTTCCAAATCTTGGTGAGACTAGAATACCAGCCAGCTCATTTCTGGAGGTTCCAGCCCTATTTCCATGCAGAAGAAATGCATGTCACCCATAAGAAGTTTACCTCTGAAAGTGAACACTTAATTAAGGAATACTTGGTAGCTGCCTTCTACCCATTCAGACTTCACATCATCCAAAGACCTGTGTTCACATCCCTACTATGACATTTCAGGTTTGAGTGCCCTCAAACAAGTCCCTAGGTCTCTCAAGGCCTCAGTGTTAAAATGAGCAGATTGGAATAGCATTAGCTCTTCTCTAGGGTCTCTTCCAGCTCTGAACCTAGGGCCCTATAAACCTGCCTAAACTGCAGTAGGTCCTATTGGGCAGAGATTTTTTTCCCTTGTTTCTTTGTCCTCCCTTAGGGCATACCCTGATCAGAGACACTGTCCTCTCCTCTGCTGCCCACTTCCTTGGTGGTATAGCAGCGATGGGACTGTATTATATAATTTTCAGTTAGCAATTTTGGTTCTGCCAACTGTAATTTTGAAAAAAAAAACCATGCACTAGGAGAAATGAAAAACCTCAAGGTAGAGCCTCCCAACAGTATGAATTGGGATGTACTTTGTGAGCCAATTTATTTTTAACGTTTATTTGTTGATGTATGTAGGTAAACACCCGTTCCCAAAAGGTGGAATGTTATCCTTGTCCTAATCTCTTCAATGACCCCAAACTTACTTCTGATGGTGAGGAGAGGGGGAAAAAAGGGGGAAAGAAACTAAGCCAGAGGGGGAAAACCTCTTTAAAAATAGAGAGGGGGGCACTTCTAACCTACTTCCCTACAGAGGAACTTGCTTCTTCGGTAGGGAAAGGTGAACGCCTCCATTCATCTGTCCTAGAAGCCAGCATTGGAGGGTCAATCTCTTGGGTCCCTTATATAAGCCACTGTAAAACTTTGTGTGACATTCACCGAAAATGTAAGCTGCTCCCAGAGGAGATCCTTTTAATGGACTGAGTGACAAAATTCACGGGTTCTGAATTCAGCGGAAACCTTCTCAGCCGACATACATCATGGGCAGAGGGGATGGGAAAAAATAAAATCCATCCCCATTTAAGAGGGCCACACGGGGGATGGATTCTATGCACCTGGCTACAATCTGTTCCCTCTAAGAGACCCATTTAAGCTCAAATGGTTTTGGGCAGAGCCCACAGGTTTCATCAATGCCAAATACCTTAGGCTTTGCTGATAGATTACAGGTTCATTCTTCAGAGGGAAATAAAAGCTGGAGCCAGGTAATCACACAATGGACAAAAGAGCTGGTATATACAAACTTTGGAGCACCTGAGCTCTTCGGAATCACTGACATTTACACTGTGAATCCCTGAGCCTCTAATTTATTGACCAACTCATCAGCAGCAGCTTTGTCTAACAGTAATGGGACTTCTTATCTAAGCGATACCTACGCTACCCCCAGACTAACTGCTGGGGTGGGAGACCTGGATGCTAACTCGGTTATACCCTGCCTACTAACCCACCCACCCCTATCCAATTTGAATGTAGTCTATGCAACATGGAGAACAGAAAAGTTCTCTCCCCCCCCCTTCCCGGGATCATGCCAGGACAGGCAGATGTGTGCCCTGCACGGTCGGAGGAGGGGACTCTTGTAAACCAGTCTTTCCAAAGGCATAAAGGCCCCCCAGCATGCCAGGGGGCACTCCCCACTGTGTGCCAAAGGAGTGTGGGGGGAGGGTGTAGCAGGGCACTGAGCGGTAGAAAAATCTGGGGGCTCTGAGAGGAGGATAAAGGAGGTAGCAGGAGGGGAAGGAGGAAGAAGGGGGTAGGGAGAGAAAAGGGAGGATTATGTTTCCAACCACTTCCCTCTGGGTCTCAGAGCTGGGGAGGAGGGCGGTGATTAAGCCCCTCCAGCACCTCCAGACCCACGTTCTGGAGTGACAGCCACAGGTTTGGCTAAGTCGTCCCGAGAAGGTTAAAGGAGTCCTCCTCAGTCGGTTCGCCGTTGTGCCAGGCGTTCTTACCTTGACCGCTGGAGCCTCCTGGGAGAAGGCGGAGAAGGCGGCCGGGACCGGCGGTGGGCTCTGCTGACTATGAGGTGTAGGTCTGGCTCCCGGGATGCGCGGAGCAGCTGTACCAGGCGGTGCCAGCCGAGGCGGGCAGGAAGCGGCTGCCGCTCCGGATCCTGCTGCTCCGCGCTGCTGCTGCTGCCGCCGGCGGGGCTGCTGTCCGTGGAACTCCTCCTGGGCACCGCCAGGCACTCTACTCATGGACCAGGGCTGGGGTCCGCGGTGCCCCCCCCTCCTCGCCTCCGGGCCGGGAGGGTTGGTGCCCTTTAGGGCCTGCCCGCTGCTCCTGGCCACGCCGCCGCCGCCGCCGGGGGAGGGGAGGCTGGCCGCGCCCGCTCGGGCCCCGCTGGCCCGGACCGGAGGAGGGGTGGGCAGGGAAGCCCAGGCCCGGCCCGGCCGGCTAGCTGGCAAGCACGCAGGCAGGGGGAGCGGGCGGGCTCGGAGTGGCCTCTTTGCCCCCTCCCCCAGGGCCTGCACCGCTCGCGGCTTCGAGGGAAGGAGGGCGATCTGGAGTCAGAGATGTACACAGAGGAGGAGAGGGCCTTGCCCGGCCTGGGAAGAGAAGGCAGGGGGCGGGGGCGGCGGTGAAACCCCGAGAAGGTCACCGAAGCGGAGGCGCCGGGAGCGGGGTGAGGGGGGGGGACTGTGGGGAGGGGGCCCTGAGGAAGGCAAAGGAGGCGTCCGCGCCCGCCCCCCGCTCCAACGCTAGCTCCTCCTTCTCGGCCGCGGCCGCCCGAGCTTCCCCGGGCCTGGGCTGGCTTCCCGGGAACTGTCCGTGCACAGCCGGCGGCGGCTGGGGCTGCCCGGGCCGGGCGCCTCTTCTGGACTGGCCGTGCAGGACTGGCCTGGGCTGGCCGCTGCTCCCCGCAGGGCTCAGTACTCGGGCTGTATGCACCGAGCGTCCCCGGAGCAGCCTGGCCCGGCCGCCGCCGCGTGCCCGGGGCTCGGGCTCAGCAGCTGCAGTGACTATGTCTGTGTCGTGTCTCTACAGCTGCGGGGACCAGCAAGCCGGGGCCGGCTCGGGAGGAGGAGTGGGGCAGGGCTCTACGGGGGCGTGGCCTGAAACTCCCGCCCCCCCAGTTCCTCGTGACCCCGTGTAGAGGACCGGCCTGCCAATGGGAGAGGTTTCAGCCGGGCGGCCGCGAGGCCGGCCCCCTCCTCTGCGCCCTCCCTTCGGCCCCGCCCCCAGCTCTCCGGCCTCCCTCCCGTGCTAGCTGCCACAACACCCGGAATGGGGAGCCTGTGGGCAGGATCCGGACTGACGGGTGCAAGCTGGGATGCTGTGGGCCCCCCAGGCTCCCTGGCGGCAGCTGCTGTGGTTCTAGCTCTCCATGTCTACATTGCGAAAGCCAGTGGAGGGGAAGCCCACCCACCGGTGGGCCAGCCCACGGCGACTGGCTGCCTTTACTGGCTCCCCGAGAGAGAGCTCCCTTTTCTGCTTCTAAAAACAGCCTGCGTTGTGCACGCACCAGATCTTGGCCGAAGGTCTGAGGCGCTCGGAGCGACAGAGAAGGAGGCAAGGAAGTTTTTTCGCCTCTGTCCTCCTCCTCCTCTTCCTTCTCCTAGGATCACAGCTTCTCTCGGATACATGTACAAGCTGAAAACAGTAGTGGGAAGAGCCAGTGTGGGCTTTGGGCAGCATCCTTCCGAGAGCTACTTCCGAAAAGGGACGAGGTGGGGGAGCGGGGGTGGGGGGGTAAAATTTCTCTGGTTCACTCCTTAGTGGAACAATTTCTACGCATCCCTCGCCACACCCTGTGTCCCTCATATACTCCTTTTCCAGCTTCCCCCTCTCCCCTCCCCGCTCTACCTACCCCCTTCCGAAGCATCCCATAGCCCCCTTTCCTTGTAGACCTCCAGAGAGGCTCCCCTTGCGTCCATTGAAAGCTAAACTGGTAACCGTGTCCGGTGAAAGCAGTCAGGCTACAGAAATTGGTCTCATCTCGGGGATGGGGGTGGGCGGAAACAACGCAAGAGTGGAATTAGAAGGGAGAAAGCCGAGGACAGGGAAAGAGGGTGGTGTCTGGGGAGCTGAAGATGAAAGGAGGAGGCCCCTCGGGAAGCCTGGGAGGGGCAGGAAGAGCAATAGAGTGGCTAGGAGGACAGCTCTGAGTTGGGAAGAGGAGGAAAAAGCTGACACTCCCAATCCAACTCTCCAGGTTTTTTCCCAGCTCCGCTCCCCAGGCTTCTGAGGTCTCCCAGCTAAGGGTCATTCAGCTCCTGAATCCCAACAAACTAACAGGCTACCAGGCTGGTCATCTCTCTCCTCCTTTAGTCTCTGTAGCTTTCGGACTCCAAAGAGCCTAGGGATCCTTGGGCATAATGGGAGAGGATTGACAGTGCAGATTCGGGGACCAGGAGAGCCAAATATTTTTATACAGGGAGGAGGAGCCTGAACGGAGCACTGAGACCCCTAATTTCTGGGACCGCACCCTACAGGGTAGTGTCCTACTTAAAGAGCAGAGCCGAGACTTCTGGATGCTCAGGAGTGTCGCCATCCAACCTGAACTCCCGGCCTTTGCCCAGGTCGCCACACCCTTGGCACGGTAGCAGCCCAGTCTCAGTTCTCCTCCATCACCACTCTTATAACCCTCCTATGCAACAAGCCCAACGGAGCTTTCTTCCCAAAAGAGGGATCTCCCAGCGGGAGAGCCAGTTGAACACTGGAACGCCAAAACCCGTGCCCAGGCGTGCCATGGAGCTGCGGGACAAGTTCACGGTGACGCCCGGGGCCCCGCTGCCTTATCTCTCTCCTAGTGATGCTGTTAGATGTACCATGGGAGCAGGCGAGGGAGATGCTATCTGGCTTTGATGTCATTACATTGGCAGCAGCGAGCATAATATGATAAAATATTATCTAATATCCCGGAGCCCATTAAAGTGTCAAAGTTTAATGTCAAGGCTTTTTAGCTCAAACGTCGTTTCGGTTCTCGTGGTGACGGGTAGGTCTGTTGGGAACGTATTGAAAACAAAGAGATAGAATTTATGTTTTATTTTAGTTACTTATTTGGTGAGTGTCCAGCGTTCTCCCCTTCTTACTCGCTTCCTTCTCCCCTCTTCCACCAAAAAGAAAGTTAAAACAAGGATGTAAGCTTTATTTTTATCCAGGCACTTGGCTTCACTTCATCAGTAGTGTAAAATACATTATTACAATACATTAGCATATTAATAAAGGCGATGTGACCTAGGGAGGGAAGAAAAGATTTGAAATCTACAAGCAAGGAAGAAATAATTGAATAAGAGGAGAGAGCAAAGGACAAAGAGAAGAGATCGTGTTTGAGGGATGAAGTAAGGTGGTCTGATGAGCCCTAAGAACAGCACAGAGGTCGGAGCATTTAGGGAGCTGGAATTACTTACTTAGTTGAAAGGGCATTGGACTGAGAATTAAGAGAGATAGGTTCCAATCCAAGTTCTCTACTTCCCAGCCATAAGGCCTTGGGTCATTCACTGCCCCTCTCTGAGTGTGTTTCCTCCCCAATAACATGAATGGGGTTGACTAAACCAGTTTCTGGTGCAGTGGAAAGAAAAATATTTTTAGGCTCCTAGCCCAAGAACTGGAAGGACCTTCATAAGCCCTTTAATTCAACCACACCAATTTCCAGAAGGAGAAACTATTTCCCAGAGATGTGCATGTTTGTGGAGGGAGGTGGGGGGAGGTGGCCTTTTAGTCACAATAGTCCTAGGGATGGAACTGGCCTCAGCTGACATCCACCCAACTCCTTACATTTTACATACAAGAAAACCCTAAGAACATAGCAGACTTGGCAAAGTCACACAGACTGGGTAAGTCGGAATTTGAACTGAGGTCTTCTGACTCTACCTTAAGGCAATCAGTATGGAAGTCAAATACTAGGCTTGTCTCTGAGTAGTAGGTGAGCTTAATTAAGTCAAGCTAAGATTCTCAGTTTCTTCATCTGAAAAATGTAAGATTAGATTGGATGGCCTCTGAGGTCCCTCCATCTCAAAATCCATAATTGCAAAGGTATCTTCCACCTCCAAGTCAATCATCTTTGATGGCCCTTCCAACTCTAACATAGAATTCTGAGATTCTATATGGTCCCAGCTCTTCAGCTGATTAGCTGAGAAACCTGAGCAAAGTCCCTTCGTATAACTGATTCTCAATTTCTCTCTAAATGAGGGAAATGGATTTAGATGAACTCCAATAATGCTTTTAGTTCTAAAATTCCATTATAGAAAACTCTCTATTATGTTGATTAGCATTCTGTGAATTCACACTGAACTGAATTAAAAGCTATGTGCTCTTTAAGAAAGATATGCCATGCCATCAATTAGGTACATTGGAAAAAAGGTTTTAGATCTGATATACAATAGCAGATAAGCATATTTGCTGTTTATTTCCTTTGTGATATCAATTAAATGGCAATACCCCAAATCTCAAAGTGAATATTGTTTCTCTTTTTTCCCAAGCTATTGGCTTCCCAGAATGCTGCAGGATGGAAATCTTTATCAAAATGAAACATTTTCCATAGGGAAGTCACCTCCTGGAAGGTGAATGCTCTGTTAAACATCACCCAAATACCAGATTTGAAAGATCTCTTTTGAAAAGTCAGTAAATGCTGCTGAATTCCCAAGCCCAAATACCCTCAAGAATCTTGAATAATTCAGTAGATTCCTGATGAATTCCTGAATTTAAAAAAAAAAAGAAAGAAAAAGAAAAAAAATAATACACACGCAGAAGAACCACCCAAGGGCATCCCCTCCCCTGCTGATGAATTCTAGCCTTCTCTGGCAAGCAAAGTAGAAATGCAGTGAAAGGATATGTAGCATGAGTAATACAAAATAAAGTATCTTTTAAGATTCTTCTCTGCTCTAAAGTCTTTAATTTTATGTCATGCAAATTAAGTCCAGCTTTTGAAAAATATATCCTGCTTTCCACCCCACCTCCCACCCCCGGACTGGTTAAATGAAAACTGTGGAATTTTCTAAATCCACTGCCATCTATTTACTTCTGAACCCATATTATGCCTGTCAGAAAGAGATTGAGAATCGCCTCTCTCAGGAAGGGTCAAGGGGACCTGAGCCAGTCTTAGGAAGCCAGAGAGCTGAACCAGCCACTAGGGGGCCCTAAAGGCATCTACAAGGAGAGACACACAACCATCCTCTCCCCATCATTCCATCTCCCCCATTCCTCTGTCCTGTCTTCAGGCTTGAAAAAGGAATCTAAAGTCAGTACTTGGAAAAGGCTTGAGGGTGCAGTTTGGAGGCTGAGGTGTGTGTGTGTGTGTGTCTCCATGCATATGTGTATGTGTGTTGGGGTTTGGGGGAGATGAGGATAAGGAACAGGAATTAGGAATGTGATGCACACACATGTTGTGTGTTCATGTATATTATATGTGTACATATGTGTGTGTACACCTTACTGATAAAGGAGAGAATGGAAGTTTGATTTGTGTGCTGCACTGGCATGTATGTGTATACACACATATGTGCATATATGTATATATACACACATGTATTATGTTCATGTATATCTCCATATCTGTCTATCTATCTATCTATCTATCAATCAATCTATCTATCTATCTCCATATTGATCCCTTCTTTCCACCCCACCTCAAATAACTATTACATTTTTCTGTCTATAATCACCCTGATGGGGGTGGGGGCAGTGTGTGAAAAGTGCTGAACTTAAAACAAGAATCTAAGTTCCAAGCTAAGTAGGGTGAGTAATGAATTCAACCTTTCAGTGCCTCTGATTTTCTTGTTCACTGTGCTTTGACATGCCCTGAAAAATCTCAGAACAAGTCACAGTCTACATGGGGTGAATATGACTACTAAATAGTGAACAAAAACAAAAAACACCCAGGACAAAGATCTATCCTATCTATTCCCTGTCTCCCTGCCCTGCAACAAGGTTCTAGTGTCTTTTGTCAGAAATAATTTTGTATATCATTTGTGTGTGTTTGTGTATGTACAAACCACAATAAAATGTAAGTTCTTTGACGCCCTAAAGTCAGGAAGACCTGGATTCAAATCCTCATACACTTACTAACTGTGTGACCCTGGGTAAATCAATTAATCCCAATTGCCTCCAAAACAAAAACAAACAAAACAACAAAAAACAAAACAGAGAATCAAGAAGAGAAGACTTGCATGGAGCAATACTAAGTATTAGAGCTGTCAAAAAACTCGAATATAATTTAACCAACCACTTCGTTTAGCAAAGGGATAGCAAGGTCTCTGAGAATGGCAGCAACTCAAGTAAGGTCATGTAGATGCCTCATTCATATAGCCATTCATTTGTTCAATGTACATTCATAAAGTGTCTCCTATGTGTCCAACTGTGTCACTTGGGACACAGGGACAAAATGAAACAAGAATTGACAACTGATTGTAAACAATACTGTCCCCTTTAACATTAAATTGTCTTTGATCCTTATATCTTTTGTGTAAAGCAATGAGGCAGATCACATAAATGCCAGTAAGACCCAAGTTCAAATCTTGCCATGGACACATACTGATTGTTCAACCTAGGTGAACTTAGTTCACTTCTTAGTTCCTGGTAGCAACTTTCTGCCAGCAGAGATACCAAACTCCCTGACTGCAAAACTCTCCAGTGTGTCCCAAACCAAATTAAAATGTAATTGAGAAATGTTTGACAAAATAAGTAAAAATATAATATGACATAGATAATATTCATTTGTACTTTCCTGAGTCAGTATGTGTACCTACAGGTATCTATATCTATCTGAATTTGACACCACTGACTTAAGACTATAAATTGTTGAGAAGGCACTAGCATTGATGGAGGCAGTTTCTTCACTGGGTAGTTCCCTATCCCAATGAAATCATGGCTCCAGGACCTATCCCTGTGTCTTGCCTATGCCTAAGCACAGTATGCTCTTGTTATTTCCTCCAATAATATGTAAGCTCTTTAAATTAGGGATAGTTTCACTTTACCATTAGAAACTCACTCATTAGCATGGTGCCTAGAGGTTAAGAAATATTTTTCAACTGATAACTGGAAGCAGAGTGAGGTCTGAGGCTCAAGTCTTCTGATGTCTAGTCAAGGGTCTTCTCTCCTAGGTGTGAATCTAGGGAAGAACAAGTGATCAGAGCAGGCAAAAGGGTACAGAAGATATCACCATTGTTTTAGCCAATGGCCAAAGGAGAGAGTTAAGAAAAACAAAACACTTTTATCATAGGAGAGCAAAAAAGAAAAATTTTGCTATCAGATTAATTAAAGGGTATTGAAAAAAATTATTAAATGAATGCTAATGGAAGTGTGATACAAACATAATTTAACTACAGCACAAAGCAAGTGGAGAATGGAGACATTAACCTAGCAATGGGAACAAAGCCTTGGTTTCCTCATTGAATGGAAAATATTTTATATTAAAGTTATGTATTCTCCACACAAGAATCAAGCATTCCCAAATTAAATTCTGAAAGACTACTAAACATATACCTCAGAGCCAGGATGCTAAGGAGAACAAATCTAGCTTCAGATGAGGAATTCCATCACTGACAGAAAAGGTTTATTGTCTCACCAACTGTGAAAGTCCAATATGGTAAAACCTCTTCCCAGGCATTCAATTCACAGATTACCTTGTGACAATGTTTACAATTCATAAGTCAAATAGCCACTGGAAATAGTATATCAGAGGAAACTGGAAGGTGATAAGGTCCAGTAGGGATCCTATTGAGTCTTCCTGTAATGCTCAACCCCAAATAAAGCAGAAAAATTAGATATGAGAGATACAAGGAACTTGACAGAGTTTAGCAATGAGGCCCAATGAGAAGGGAACCTCACATGGGCAAATAACTACATCCTAGAATCATTATAGAATCTAGAGTATCTGATTTTAATTTCAGTGTTCTTTCTGCTAAGCAGGGTTGGGAAACCTGGGGCCTCAAGGCCACATGTTACTAGGTTCTTAAGTGTGGTCCTTTGACTGAAACAAAACTTCACAGAACAAATCTCCTTAATAAAAGGATTAGTTCTGTAAAATTTGTTACTGAGTAGTAAATTGAGGTGACTATTTTTAAGTGGCAGATTCCCAAAAGAATGCTACTGTGAACAGCTTTTAAGATTCAGATTACACAATAATAGTGAACACTCTGTTTATTCCATTACAAATCAAGATTCAGTGCAATATTCACAATATAATATTCTCAATATTACATCTTATTACAGAAAGTCACAATATAGTGTTCATAACAGCTTAACATTAGAATGGCCGCACA
>CM053597.1:235792629-235808619 GCA_028646575.1 Pseudocheirus occidentalis | reverse complement strand
GGGTTTCAGCCGTGGGTCCCAGACTGCTGCTGAAGAGCCCCGCCTGCTGCGCTGCCTGTAGTGCTTTCTGTCTTGTGGAGAGTTTTGGAGCTTGAAAAATCTGTTTAGCGTCCCGTTTTATGAGTTTTTTAGCGTGTTTGTGTGGGAGCTGTGGTGCTTTGCTGCTTCTACGCTGCCATCTTGGCTCCGCCGACCCTGTCATTTTTCAAACATATGTGCTTCTAACTACCCTCTCCCCAATCTATCTCCCTTATATCATCCCCCCTCTTATCCACTTCCCCCCTACTTTCCTGAAGGTCAAGATACCCAAATGAGTGTGTATATTATTCCTTCTTTAAGCCAAATTCAATGAGAGTAAGGTTGACCCATTACCTTTCACATTTCTGCTCTTCCCCTCCACTGTAACGGTTTTGTATTGCCTCTTTTATATGAGATAATTTACCCTATTCTATCTCTCCTTTTCTCCTCTCATTATATTCCTCTCTCACCTCTTACTTTTATTTTTTTAGATATCATCTCTTCCTATTCAACTGATCCTGTGCCCTCTATGTGTACACAAATATTCACACACATACACATTTATACACACATATACCCTCCTATACATACATACATATGTATGTATACATACATATATATATATATATTCTCTTAAGTTATCCTTATACTGAGAAAAGTCTCATGAATTATAATTATTGTTTTTCTGTGTAGGAATGTAAATAGTTCAACTTTAATAAGTTCCTTATGATTTCTTTTTCCTGTTTTCCTTCGCATGCTTCTCTTGCTTCTTGTATTTGAAAGTCAAATTTTCTGTTCGGCTCTGGTTTTTCATCAAGAATACTTGGAAACACTCTGTTTCATTGAATGACCATATTTTCCCCTGAAGCATTATACTCAGTTTTTCTGGATAGGTGATTCTTACTTTTAATTCTAGTTCCTTTGACCTTGAGATTATCATATTCCAAGCCTTTTGAGCCCTTAGTGTAGAAGCTGCTAGATCTTGTGTTATTCTTATTGTGTTTCCACAATACTCAAATTGTTTCTTCCTAGCTGCTTGTAATATTTTCTTCTTGACCTGGGAACTCTGGAATTTGGCTCTGATGTTCCTAGGAGTTTTCTTTTGGGGATCTTTTTCAAGAGGCAATTCGTGAATTCTTTCAATTTCTATTTTGGCCTCTGGTTCTAGAATATCAGGGCAATTTTCCTTGAGAATTTCTTGAAGGATGATTTCTAGGCTCTTTTTTTCATCATGGCTTTCAGATAGTCTGATAATTTTTAAATTATCTCTCCTATATCTATTTTCCAGCTCAGTGTTTTTTCCAATGAGATATTTCACATTGCCTTCTATTTTTTTCATTTGTTTGGATCTGTTTTATAGTATCTTGACTTGTTATAAAGTCATTAGCTTCCAATTGCTCTAATCTAATTCTGAAGGAGTTATTCTCTTCAGTGAATTTTTGAAATTTCTTTTCCATCTGGCAAATTTGGCTTTTTAAGGCATTCTTCTCCTCATTGGCTTTTTGGGCCTCTTTTGTCATTTGTGTTAGTCGTTTTAAGGTGTTATTTTCTTCAGTTTTGGGGGGATCTCCTTTAGCAGGTTGTTGGCTCTCTTTCCATGATTTTCTTGCATCATTCTCATTTCTCTTCCCTATTTTTCCTCCACTTCTATTTTCAAATTTCAAATTCCTTGATTTTCAAAATCCTTCTTGAATACCTCCATGGCCTGTAACCAGTTCATATTTTTCTTGGGACCTTTTGATGCAGGAGTTTTGACTTCATTGATTCTTCTGGTTCCGTGTTTTGATCCTTTTTGTCCCCCGAAAATTATTCTATGGTCTGACTGTGCTTCCTCTACTTGTTCATCTTGCCACCTAATTACTTGACTTTTGAGTCCTTTGCCATGGTAGAACTCTGCTTCCAAAATGGAGAGAGCTATGTTCTAAATCAATGGGGTTTTTGCAAGTGTTGTCAGAGGTCTGAGGAGGGCACCCTCTCTATAGACACCCCAAATTCTGGCACACTGCTACACACCCCAGGACCATCACCCAAGACCACAATCCAGATCCAATCAGGTCAAAACCAGAGTGATTACCCTCTGAATGGTTGCTTCATCTGCTACGATCTACTGGCCAGGAGCTTTGGAGGCAGCCATGCAGCAGCAGCTGCAGCCACTACACCTCCTCCACCTCTCACCCTAGAGGCTCAGGGACTGGACTGTATGTTGCATCACACAGTTCCGCCAGAGTTCCCCACTGACCTTTTATTTTCTCTTTGGCCTTTATGAGTTAAGTAGTCTGGAAACTACCAAAGCTGCTGTTGATTCACTCTCCTGAAGTCTGCTCTGGCCAGTCTGTGCCACTGGTCGGAGCTGCCTGGGCCTGGTCATGGGCAGCTCATGCGGGACTTTGATCCTTTCTGTTGGCCTGCAAGGCTGTCTTCAGCAGGAGATTTGTTTCTCTCTGTCACTTTGTGGGTTCCATAGCTCTAAAATTTGATTAGAGTCATATTTTACAGGTATTGGATATGGTTGGAGTAGGAGGCAAGCAGAGTTCCTGTTTTTACTCCGCCATCTTGGCTCCACCCCAGCTAGTGAGTGTTTGAGGCTGGTTTTGAACTCAAGTCTTGCTGATCCCAGGCCCAGTGTTGTATTCACTGAAGTACCTAGTTTCTGGAATTAGATGACATGGATTCATATCTTGACTCTGTTTTTTACTGTGAGTGTGACTTTGGACAAGCCATTTCACTTCCTTTGTCCTTTATCCATGAGAAAGTTGGACTAGATGGCCTTACAGCTGTAGAGCAGATAAGTCTCTTATTCTTTTTTTATTTTTCAAAATTAAGCAATTTTTAAAGCAATAGATCTTATTTTCTATGGTGCGAGGATGTAATTTTATTTCAGTCAATTCAGGAAGCATTTATTGAATGCCTATGATGTTCTGTGCTGAGGGCTAGTGTTACAAAGCAAAAATTAAAAAGAACCCCTGTCCTCAAGAAACTTATATTCCATTGAGAAGAAGAGGTATATATTAAGAGGTAGAAAGTACTAACTTGGGGACAAGGGAATGGTTCATGAAAGATTTTTTTCTTGAAAGTAGCACCATAGTGGGATCTTGAAGGAGCTCTAATAGATGAGAAGATAATGTAATCTACCTCACCTCACCTCCCTTACACCTGGGTTTAGTGTTGGGAATGGGCTGAGGCTAAGTTCCTCACGAGGATAGTTGGCATCATATATATCTTCAAGCCTCCCAGCATCAAGCAAAAACACTTTGAACATAGAAAGAACAGATGAATGAATCTCCTCAGTTCTGAAACAGTGTAAAATTCCTTGGAAGGGGTCAAACTTCTACTAGGCAGAGAGCGTAGATGAGTTAAACTCAACAAAGCTCCCTCCATCTCAGTTTCATAATCACAACAGTTTAGAAGTCAATGTTTAGTTTTGGAGTCATCCCATTGATTCATGCCCAATTGCAAGATGAAGGAATTCAATTTAACAAGCATCTTTTCAGAGCCTCAAATGTATCAGACACTGGACAAAACTTAAACCACCCCTGCCATCAAGGACCAGGTGTCTAATGGGCACTCAAGTAGACATATATTGATGAAAAACCTCTAATGTGAAGCAAGTTTCTGAGGCTGGTGATCACAATAGTAATTCATGTTTTGTTGGATGCTTATTATTCAGAGGATCCTGAAATCATAGATAAGGATGCGGGAAAAATAAAAAAAAAACTTTAAAACCACCTAGTCTGAACACTCTCATCTTATAGACAAGGATACCGAAACTTCCCACACCTAAGTGATTTATCCATCATCACCAGGCTTGTACACTGGTAGAATATGAACACAAGCCTTCTTGCCTGTAAGACCAGCTTTCTGGCCCCTATATCACACAATTTCCAAAGCCCACAGTGTAACTATGGTCTAAGTAGTGCAGGGATGATGATCTTCATTTTACAAAGGGTAAGTTTAGGCTAAGAAAGGGAACTTGATTTATCTATGGAGGTATAGCTACTCAGTGTTGTTAAGATTTGAATCCAGGCCTCCTGCTCTTCCCACTACACAACTCAGATGAAGCAGATCTCTGGGTAAAGAGTATTTGTTGGAAGGGATTTAACCTACTTCCATCCTTTCTATGCAACAAATGAAAGGGCCCAAACTCCTTCTTAACATGTGTTTTATTTTTACTTGATACATAGTTCATTCTAATAATCAATTTTATTTCTTTTGTGCCTTTTGTCAAAGAAGCCAACATTTTCTCTTTGGTATTTTAGCAAAATTAATGTAGCTGTTACAAATGGAAGACTGATGTTGAGGGGTTTCAGTGGGAGACATATGCAATTATTCTGAGATAATCCTGTCTTTATCTTTAGCATTGGGCATTTGTTTATTAGAACTCTGTGTTTCATTCTAAGCTCTGTGAGTTGAGAGTAATGTAGGGAAATTGGAGAGGGCAGTAAGGAAGAGGATTAAGCTGTTGGAAAAACTGGACTGATTATGAAAGATTAAGGAATTAAGAGGTAGTCTGACCTTTAATAGCATTCAAACACAAGAATGATTATTGTTCTGTCCAAAGGGAGGGGACAGAGTTGGATGCCTAAGGAACCCAGAACGATTTAAGTCAGTGATGGTGATTGGCATTCCCCCAATTCGAGAGATTAGTTTGAGTATTTGTAGCCAAGAAGTGAGGGTGTATGGAATGGGAGCTCAGACAAAGTGAGATGAAGAACCAGTCAGTCATGGAGATGAAAGGGCTAGAGGTGGAAAGTGATATATAAATCCCAAACTAAGTAGCAAAGCAAGACTAAAAAGCAGGTGCAGAAGAGACAAGATCAGAAGTTTAGAGTACACTAGTCAGACATTGGGGAAAGAAAGAATGTGTACTTTCATCCATTTGCATAAACATCCCTAAATACCTTCTGCATACTAGATGCCCCATACAAAGATGCAAAAATCAGTCTCTGCCCTTAGGGAACTAACATATTATGAAGAAGTGATGTGAATGCACACAAAAACAAAACATATGCAGAGTAATTAAGAGTGTACAACTTCTGCAAGTGGGAGAACCAAGAAAGACTTCATGTAGGAAGCGGCATATGGGCTGAACTTTGAAAGGACCTAGGGTTATGAGAAGTGAGGGAGAGCATTCTATGAATGGGGGACAGTCTGTACATACATATGGAGAAGGGAGACACATGTCATCTCTAAGAAAGAACATATATTACAATGCCACTGGAATGTAGAGTGAATAAGTGAAGTAATGTATAATCAGCCTTGAAAAAGAAGTTGGATTCAGCCTTGCTGAACCAGGCTTCATCCCCCAGAAGGGGACATGAATTATGGAAAAGCTGGAATGACAGAGTCCAAAAACATCATTCAGTACTTTTGAGAAGTACTGTCCTGAACATCAAAGGAATTTCATCAATGCCTGTATTTATCCTTATCTTGCTTACCCACAACAGGTTGTGTTGTTGTGTTTGTCCTTCATTCTAGAAGAGGATTGTGACATCAGGGAATGATGACATGACTTGAAGTTGACTTGGATTTGAGTGAGAGGGGACTGGGCAAGGTCACCAGCCTCACTTTCCCCTCCAGAGTCATCTGGGTTCAATGGCCAGATATCCATCAGGATGACTGGAGATGGCCCAGGTAGGAATGGGAGACCCTGGCCCTTTTAGGCTAAGGTCTTTTCAAGTGCTCACTTTCAGTGAGGCAACATCCATTCAGACAATAGGCCTCTTTAAAAAGTGAATCAAGGAATGGCCCCTTTAATTAAAAAAAAAAACCAAACATAAACCAAACTGGGAGAGGAAGACCCTCATTGTTTCTGGCCAAAAGAGAAACAAATAGTAGTTACTATTTACACAGGTATTCAAAAGGTGGCTGGGGGATACTATTCTGGGTGTTGGCAGTTCATAAAGGCCTCCAGCTTTATTATCCAACTTATTAAATCAAGCTAGTGGTGGCAATAAATTAGAAACAAAAATGGGGACCCATTCAATGGGAAATACCTTTAAAAAATATGACCCACAAATGTAATAGATTACTGCTTCCTAAGAAATGATGAATATGAAGGAAATAATCAAGAAATATTAAGAACCTACTATATGCCACATACATAATTACTGAGAATACAAAAAGAGGCAAAAGAGAGTCCCTGCCCTAAAGGAGCTTATAATCTAATGGAGGATTCAAGATGTGAACAAATATATACAAAACAAGCTATGTAGAGGATAAAATAAAAAAAACAGAGAAGAAAGAGCAATTAAGAGGGGTTAGAAAAGGCTGCCTGTAGGTGAGATTTTAGTTGGAAGTTAAAGGATGCCAGGGAGGTCAGTAGTCAGAGTAGAGGAGGGAGAGTGTTACAGGCATGGGAGATAGCTAAAGAAAATGCCCAGAGAGGAGAGATGAACTGTTTTGTTTGTGAAACAGCCAGGAGGTCAGTATGTGTCAGGAAAAAAGGTATAAGAAGATTGGAAAAGTAGGAGGAAGCTAGGCAATGAAGGACTTTGAATGCCAAAGAAAGCATTTTGTATTTGATCTGGAGGGGATAGGAAGACGCTGACATTTACTGTGTTTTAGGAAATTCACTTTAGTGGTTAAATGGAGGATAGAGTGGAGTGGGGAGCAATTTGAGGCAGGCAGACATCCTCTCCTCCCACCTTCATACAGCTATTGCAACAATCCAGTTGGGAAGTGATGAAGGCTTGTGTCAGAGAAGTGGTGGTGTTAAAAGAGAGGAAGGAATGTATTCTAGAGATGTTGCGCCAGTCTTGGAGAAGACTTAGGTCAACTGATGAAGAGCCAAGTAGGGAAAACCAGGAAAACAATAAGCACGATGGTTCCATCAACATAAAAGGAAAGAATAATAAAATGAATTCTGTAATTATAGTAAATAATCTTGACCCTACAAAAGAATTGAGAAAATCCATCCCTCGTGCTGGTAGTCTGAATCCCCAGATTGTTGTTGTTGAGTTATTTCGGTCATATCTGACTCCTCATGACTGTAACGTGGAGTTTTCTTATTGGAGATAATGGAGTGATTTTCCATTTTCTTCTGGAGCTCATTTTACATATAAGAAAGCTGAAGTAAACAGGGCTAAGTGGCTTGCCCATGGTCACAAAGCTTGTGTCTAAAGTAGGATTTGAACTTAGGAAAATGAGTCTTCCTGACTCCAGGTCTAGCATTCTATCCCCTGCACCTCCTAGTTGCCCTAGGATCCTCAGAACGCTATTATTTTTCCTTCCATGGTTGGAATGGGAAAAAATGTCTTTCTAATTCTCTTATTTTTTAGCCCTGTGCTTCCACCTATAATTGTCACTTGAAAGTAATTAGTCAGCCAACCTTTGAAAAGAAAAGGGGGAGGGGTGCAGTTAGGTGGCACAGTAAATAGAGTACTGGCCCTGGAATCAGGAGGACCTGAGTTCAAATCCAGCATCAGACACTTGACACACTTGCTAGCTGTGTGGCCTTGGGCACGTTACTTAACCCTAATCACCTTGCCTTTCCCCCTCCAAAAAATTGCCTTGCCTTCCCCCTCAAAAAAAAGAAAAGAAAAATGAATATTTACTACAATGAAATAGTTGGCTTAGAATATCCCCCAAAGTCTAAAACATACTGTTTCACAAGTTCATACAGGGCCCAGGTAAAAGTTAACTTAGAGAACAGGCATGGCAAAGAGGTAATTCACTGCTTCTAGAGTGCTCAAAATGTTGCCCTTTATATCAGCAATGCAGCATTCACAAAGCCTATAGTAACTATAAGTATGCTGATATGGTTATTAATCACAAAATGTAACAGGCTCTCTACATGAGAAGTATAGTCAGAGCATTTATCCAAGTTCCAGAAGACTGAGTCCCAAAACCAGAAAGGATGCCAGGGAGGTCAGTAGTCTGAAGTTGGCACATGTAGTTAAAGTAGTAAATACCTACTTTCTCAAGCCTTCAAAACAGGACAGGCGACCTCAGGTAAAAGTCCTCCTCTCCTCCCTCACAACAACTGCTCAGCATTCAGGCAGCCTTGTGTCCAGCAGCTCCGGCCCCTCCTCAGTTCTCCTCCCTGGCAGTCCTCAGCAAGAGTCCTTAGCAGAGATTCTGACTGTCTCAAAGAAAAAGGAGTTCACGCTGCTGCCATTGCCATTGCCGCTGCTGCTGCCGCTGCCGCTGCCACTGCCGCTGCCGCTGCCACTGCCGCCACCACCACCATTGCTGCTGCCTCCAGTCACCAGCAGGGATGGTAGCTTGGTTCCGGCGTTCTCTTGCTCCACCCCTTCCTGTTACATCAGCAAGTTCAAGGGGCATGGAAGATCTTTAAATCTAAGTATCATTATACCCTTGGTTAAGGCATTATTTCCCCACAATTCCCCCCACTATTGAACTCCTTGTAATTCCTTGAAAATGTCTTTTCTCATCTTATCCATTCTGTTCTTGGCTCCTGGTACAAACACTGCCATCACACATTGCTGTCCTGAGGACACCGCCAGGAGGCCAATTAACAAAGTCCAGATGATCTAATCCTATGAGGTTCATTAGGTTCATTAGACTCTTCTAGCTAAAAAAGAAGAAGAGATGAATACCCAGGTCAGGCTCTTCTCTTCCCCATTTCCTTCCCCCCTCACCAAGAGATTCCTTGTCAAAGGCTTGGCTTTAAGTCTTCCAACTTAAGCTACCACTTCCTCTGGCAGAATGGAGAGCTGAAGCAGGCACTATGGACATTTAAGAGGACAAGGCCATTCACTGCCTCCCAGGTCATTCCCAGTTGTCTGAACTTTTGTTCTGCCATTGGACTTTGGTGACTCTGGAAGAGAGATTGAAGCTGATGACTTTGTGCAACTCTGATTCACTTAAATCCAATTAACCCACAAGTCAAAGTATCATTCATGATAACACTGGCTCTCTTTCAAAACAAAGAGTAAACAGCACTAGATGCTCAAATTTCTGTATTTCAAACTTTTTTTTAATACAAACCTCTAGGTCTTAACCAAGTTTCCTCAATTAATGTGAACACACTTCCTGTATGACGTCTCTTTATTTCATTGAGTGGCTATCAAAGACATCTGAAAGTTCAAGGATTTAGGAGTAGGGTAGTCTAGTATGATTGATTGATTGATTTAAGGATATGTCCAGGCCTTGTTCATACCTAGTTCACATCTCTGATTTGTTGATTGATTCAGCTGATATGTGTTCTCACCCAATAAAGATATCAGCCTTAACTAAGGTGGGGTGTTTGAATGATTGATTCAATTGCCTATTTCACTCTTTTTTGGGGGGAGGCAATTGGGGTTAAGTGACTTGCCCAGGGTCACACAGCTAGTAAGTGTCAAGTAACTGAGGCCAGATTTGAACTCTGGTCCTCCTGATTCCAGGTCCAGTACTCTATTCACTGTGCCACCTAGCTGCACCATTTCACTCTTATATGGGGGAATTATGGGTATGGAATATTTCATGTCACATATAGTTGATGCCTTGATTGGTTTTTTTCATTCTTTCTCTTAAGTCTTTGATTAAAATGTTGATTCCTTAGGGGAGGAGTGAATTTAATATAATGACAAGAAGCATATTTTTTTTAGGTGGTGGCCTTTTCTACTAGGAGTTTGGACAAGGCCCCTGGGGATGTTACAGTTCTTGTGGTCAAGCCAAGTCTTCCTCCTTTCTCTTATCTCAGTCCTTCCCAGTACTTAAGAAATTTGGGGACTTCAGCTAGAAATGAATTAGCCTAGAGATCCTGAAGGTTGTCAGACTTTTGATTTTTCTGAACTCCATTTATCTGAAGGTAGTTTCTTTGAGTTCCTGATCCTGTGACTGAAGAAAGGCAGCTGTATTTTATATTCTCTTTACTACTGGGTGCTTTTAACGTTCAATTATTAAACAGGTTTTAAATTAGATTTTGTGGTTCATGAGTACCTGATATATTGTTAAAACAAAGCAAAGCCTCGAATCCACATGGAGCGTTAGCATACAATTGCCCAAAATGCTTCTGCAACTGAATCAGCCTGTGATTCTGGGCATGGATGGCCTCTTCTGACCGTGGAACAGATGCCAGTTCATCTCTCACATCCAAAAACAGTCCTGAGACATTAACTGCAGCAAATCAGATCGTTTGCTGTTTTGCAGGGGCATTCTTTTTGCATGTGACTCTACCATCTATGGTTTAGCCATAGTCAATAAAGCCTGAGGTTAGATGAATCACCTGTGGGACTTTGTCACCAGTTCAAATTCCCAACCAAGGTGGTATAAGTATGTTGAGGGCAACAGTGTTATATTAATTTCCTGTCTGACATTGATCTGTCAGGAAATGCACATTTTTATACCTAGCCAAGAGTGGTTAGTTTTTCTCTCTCCTCTGAAGACCCCCCAGATGCTGTGGGATCCTTATCATTTTTTTATGCATCTACTAGCATCAACCAGAAAGTTCCCAGTTATTCACCTTAATGGAGAGAAGGAATTTGGATAATTCTTTCCCTTTTGTATTTGACTTTGGAGTTAAATTAAAATTACAATTACTCACGAACCTAAGGATGTAGGGTCTTTGGGAAGTCACCGAAAATAAAACAATTTTAAACAACACTGTGAGAATTGTGAACATTTAGCTTAGAGAAGACTCAGGGACCATGAAAGTCATCTTAAGGACCCTCACGTAGAAAAGGGATTAAATTTGTTGTGTTTTGCTCCAGTACAGAATTAGGAGGCTGTCAAGTGGTGCCATCGTGCATAGAATATCTAGCCTGGACTCAGAAAGACTAATTTTCGTGAGTTCAAATCCAGTCCCAGACACTAGACAAGTCTGACAATCCCATTTGCCTCCATTTCCTCATATGTGAAATGAGATAAAGAAGGAAATGGCAAATCTTTTCAGTATCTCTGCCAAGAAAACCCCAAATGGAGTCACAAAGATTCAGATATGACTGGACAACAACAACAACATCAACAATAGAATTGGAAACAGTTGGATAGAATTTGAAGAAAATCAGGTTTAAATTCAACATAAGGGGTGGGTGGGGATATGGAATCCCTTCTTAATCATGAGAGTAGTCCAAAAGTAGAACTGGCCATCTTGAAAGTTCTTATTTGCCAGAGGCTTTCATGTGAAGGTTCATGGTTGCTCATCGTCAGTGTTGTGGAAGGAGTTCTTGGTAAGATTTGAGTTCCCTTCTTTCTCTGTACTTCTAATCTGGCTTTTCTATTTATCCCTTGAGAGGATACTGGCACAGTCCTAAGAACACTGGAATTGATGTCAGGATCTTGGTTCACACCCTGATCCACTTGCTCCCCACGTGAGATTGGGGGAGTCATTAAATGACTCTGAGCTTTCCTATCCCCATCTGTAAAGTCAAAACATTGGACTAGAACACCTAGAGATTGGTCTAGATCTAGAGTCCTAAGATCCCTCTCTTACCCAACCCATAAACAAATCCTTACAATGAACTACATAATGGGAATACATTGTCGGTAAGAAAATTGAGGATTTTCCTTCTTTCAAAGTTGAATTGGGGAAAGAAACACATGCGTTTCAAGCGACTTCTGTGAAAGAAAAGCTAAAAGAGAATTTGTGACGTCAATAAAGAATTCCAAACACAGGGAAGGTCTTGTCATATCAACCTGAAAGCACATATTTGGGAGTTGATCTTATGAGTGTGTGTGAAGCCAAGTTAAAGAGAAAAGGGAAAATGGACTGGAGTGATGATATGAGGGATTTGGATTACACATGAAGGAAGCTTCCGGGTCTTTTACTGATTCCTAAAGCATATTATAGATTATAGACACTGTGGTCCAACTTGGTATAATGAAAGAGCATTGGATTTAAGGGTCAAGTAGCTTCATTTAAATACCAGTCAGTCCTGCTGCTTGTGGCATTAGCCAAGCACCTTGAATGTTCCAAGCCCTAGTTCCTTTATCTGAAAATGAAAGCAGTTTGACTAGATGTACTTTCGTGTTCTAAACATGGAAGCATCTATAGTACCGTGAGATTGAAGGGGAAAAGGAGGAGTGGTGTACATTGTACAAGAGCAAGGACACTCCCATCCCTGGTCTTGCCTGACTGAGGCAGGCTTTGGTAGCATAATGAGTCCAAGTTAGTTACAGACCTTTCTGGTATGTCAGAAGCGCACTCACTCCAGTGATGATAACGCTTCTATAGCCCATATTCATGTGATAAGTACTGGGGAAGTACTTTGTCACCATTAAAGTCATCATTAAACTCTACTGCTATGTAAATGTGGGTTATTATTCTTCATTATAGAGAATTCCAGGTATGTTGCATTTCAGGTCCCAGACGTTCAACTTGATTTTCATATAAATTCCTTTGGAGTAGGAGTGTGTGTGTGTGTGTGTGTGTGTGTGTGTGTGTGTGTGTGTGTACAGACCCTTTCTCAGAATAATATTTTTAAATGCATAAAATGAAATAAAAGGGATTAAAAAGATCATGTATGTAGAAAAGTAGTTATCAGTATATGTAGGATATGTACATATGTGTATGTATATATGTGTGTGCATATGTGTATATGTGTATGTATGTATATATTATGTAGGTATGCATACACACAGATATCCACAGACCCTGGATTTAAAACAAATTCACCTAGCACCAAAATTCTTCCAAAGTGTCATTCAGTGACATCTTGGGATATTCTAAAATATCCTCCCTCTCCCTTTACTGACCCTCATCCAGCTCCCAAAGTTGCAGGATTATAGTCTTAAGACCTGTGTTGTTATAAAGAAAGAGTGGGTCTATAAAACCATTCTCTAAATCATACAATCTGATTTGGAATGGAGCTTAGAGGTCACTTAATTCACCTGCTCCCCAACAACAGTCCCCTCTGAAGAATCCTTAAGAAGAATCCATACAGTCTCCTCTTGAAGGCTTGAGCAAAATCCCACATCCTCTTCCTATCCCTGTTTTTGTAATTCAACCCTCCAATATTCAGGATCATAGATCTAGAAGGACTTTAGAGGTCATCTAGTCCAACTCTCTTAAACAAATTAAATTTGTTTAAATTTAAATTTAAAATTTATTTAAAGTTAAATTAAATTTTAAACAAATTCAAAGCCAGTGATTTCAATTGGCCAAAGATAATAAGTTCCAGGAGCAGGATTTGAAACCAACTCCTCTCAACCCAGAGTCAGTATTCTTTTGAATGCACAATGTTAGTTTCAGCCACATAGTAACAAAATTAGGAATCTCCTAATTGTAATGAGAATTTCAAAGCCTCAACTGTACTCTTCCAGGTAATAGACAACTTTTTTTTCCAGAGAGGGAACCTGAAATCAATTTTCTTTTTGGTCATTTGGACTGATCGACTCTCTTTCTCTCCCCTTGAAACATACTTTTATTTTCCAAATGCAGTTCTTCACTTCTCATTGCACAGATGGAAGGGGGCAAGATAATGAGCCTAGACCATTTATAATAATTATAAGTGGGCATAGACAAACTACACCTGCCACAAAAATGGATCCCTACCCTCAGCCTTGTTTGCCAGAAACTTGGGCTGCAGTCACCTTTACAATTTTCTCTCAAAGTTGTTGTTTTTTCCCTGATTCTCAACATTAGACCCAAATCCCAAAGGTCTCATTGGTCCCTTTCCCAATTCATACCAGGAAAATTCAAAAGGAAAAGTTTGTAAGTCTCTAGGGAACACTATGGGATAAAGAGTGTTGGATTTGAAGTCATGAAAACCTGGCAAACACGTAGTGAATCAAATCATTTGACTTCTCTCAGCCTCAATTTTCTTATCTGTAAAATGGGAATAATAATAGCATCTATCTCACAGAGTTATAGAAAAAAAATCAAAGGAGATAATCCATGAAAATTTCTTTGCAAACCTCAAAATGCAGTAGAAATTTTACCTATTGTATCTAAATGAGTTTGGAAATTCCAAAAGGGTTTGAGTTTCCAGAATAATTAGGAAGCTGACACTGAAGTTTACAGACACTGTCTGTCATTGTCTGGCTGCTCAAAAATACTCCATTTTTGTTCATTTTTTTAAGGCTCTGCCAAAGTGACAATTCCACAATAGCAGTGTACTGATTTGGAGTGTAAATGTATTCAGGGAATCTAAAACCAACAGTATTTTGTATGCAAGAACATTAATTTCTATACACTCTGTATTTCAAATCTTCTAAATAATAATAATACATATCGATTTTTACAGATTCCCAAGCTTCAAGGCTGGATAACTACTGGGTGGAAAGACACATCTCACGTGGTTCATAATACTGGTGTTACTAACCAGATTGAACAGCTTGTAAGGCTGTAATCTTTACTGCTGAACTAGGAACTTTATTAGGGCAGGAAATGTGGAATGAATGAATGAATGAGTAAATGAACGTGTAAGTGAATGAATGTATGCACAAATTAATGGAAAAAGTTATTAAGTACTTAGTATGTATTTTCTTGCCATCAAAGGCTTTATTTTTCAAATGCTTAGTGAGTTAAAGCAGGAAGGAAGCATAGCAAACTTGAAATAATAGCATTTAGGAACTGAATGGCACCCCAGTGATGGTTCATAAAATTATAGATGTCCAGCTAGAAGAGACTCTAGAGGTCATCTAGGTCAACCCCTTCATTTCATATATAAGAAAAGACAGATTAGATGAAATGAGTTGCCCTGGGTCATGCAGGGAATAAATATCAGAAATAAAAAGTCCTCTGACTCCAAAAGTAGCATTTTTGCCACTATCCATTATGTTATATAGTCTCATTTCTTACCAGACTAGAGTTTGCCCCAGTGATATCCATGACAAATATCATACAGTGTCTTCTTGGATAATTTCAATGAAAGTAAACTCACTAAGCCAAAAGGCAGCTCATTCCTTAAAGGTGAAGAATAAAGCATAGAACCTGGAGGCAGGAAGACCTGGATCTGAATCTTACCTTAGCTACTTTCTAGCTGCATAACTTTGGACAAGTCCCTTCACTTTTCTGGGCTTCAGTTTCCGTCTTCTGTAAAATGAGGGAGGTGGGCTCTTGGATTCCTCCAGCTCTAGAACTAAGATGCTCCTTTAGATATGCTTGAAATACACAGATGGCAAATGGTGGCATAAAAGCAACAAGGTTTCCCAGCTCCCACATAGCCACTTCAAATACTATAAAATATGACTCTAAACAAATTTTAGGGCTCCCAAACTCACAAAAATTCAGAAAAACACATTTCCCACTTAATGCAGCTTGGCAGGAAGGGCTCATCTCAGCTCTGGGAGCTGAAACAAGCCCAGCCTGAAACCACAGCTTGGCCCCAGGGCAGCCAGGATGAGCCACAGCTGCAGCATTCAGGAGAGTGAATGGGTGGCAGCTATGGAAGTTTCCAGAATTATCAAGCCATGAGAAACAAGCAAAAAGTCAAAGGTAACTCAGCTAAATTTGGGGGAGAAAATCAATCAGGCCAAACTGCCTCCAGGTCAAGGAAGCGGCAGAAGCAGCAGCCCTGCAGCTGCCTCCACATGCCTGCTTCAGAGCTCCTGGACTGCAGACTGCAGGGGGGCTAAGCCATCATTTGGAGGCTAAGTGATCTTTCATTGAGCAGCCTGGCTCCAGATCGTGGTCTTGGGTGGTGGTCCTGGGGTGCGTTTTTAGTGAACCAAAGCTGGGGGGTGGGGATGCAGCAGCCTCCTAATAGCTCCACCAGCTGCAAAAACACCAGCAATTTGGGACAGAGCTTTCCCCTCTGGAAGCAGAATTCCACAGAGCTAAAAAAAAAATCAAGTAATTCACAGGCAACATGAGCACGCAAAGGAAGCAAAGTAAGAGCAGCAACCAAACTCTAGAACCCATTTTTGGGGAAAAATGATCAAAACATGGAACAGGAGGAAGACAACACAGTCAGAACTCCCAAAACAAAAGCTTTCAAGAAACATGAATACTGCCTACAAGCCATAGATGAGCTTAAGAAGGATTTTGAAAACCAAATAAGAGAAGTGGAGGAAAAATTTGGAAGAGAAATGAGAATGATGCGAGAAAATCATGAAAAGAGAGTCAACAACCTGACTGAAGAAAAT
>CM053597.1:235775187-235792129 GCA_028646575.1 Pseudocheirus occidentalis | reverse complement strand
TATACAATTAAATGCAACTGGGAAATAATACCTACAGGGACAGGGGCAGGGAAGAGCTCCCTGCCCTGCTGGAAAGCTAGAGAAGTGTTGGAGGAGGGCATAAAAGGGAACAGATTGTGGGAGGGGTCTTACAGTGGGATCAATGTTCTGGGCTGGGGGGTAGGGACAAAAAGGGGAGAAAATTTGTAACTCAAAACCTTGTGGAAATCAATGATGTAACCAAGAAAATAAATTAAAATTAAAAAAAATTAAAGAACATGCATGTTAATGAACAAACTTACATTGCTTATTTGTATTGGAAGATAATAGGATACATACATATATGAGAGGCACGATAAGGTCATATCTGTTAAAAGTAGCCAATGGAGTCAGAAAGACCTGGGTCCTGTATCACGCGAAGGTACTGGTTGTTATCGTTATGCTGAGTTGAAATTCTCATCTATTTATAATGGGGATGCACATTATTTTCACAGGATGGAACTTGATTTCAGTCCAATGTTTGTGGTGCATAGAATAGGAAATGCTTATTTCAGTGGAGGTCTGGGTGTATAATTAGACATCATTAGGTTCAGTGGTGTGCAATCACCAGAAGTTCATCCAGTCCAACATGGTGTTGACTTGTAATGAATTAATACTGCTATCCTCACCAAGCCAGGGAAAAAGGAAGATCAGAAATCATGTGTAAGATCCCTAATTTCTTCTTTTAAAAAAAAGGGAAGAGAAAAAATCCTTCTAAAACCTCTTAGAACAATCTGTTTGGACAAGATTTGAATATATTTATTGGAGATGTTAACATTCAAGATATTCATTTACTGTTCATGAAGGGAAACGGACCTGGGAGACCTCACCAAATGGGAAAATTAATGAGCTATATCACCCAATCAATTCTTACATAAAAAGTTAGTTTGAACTCTGTTTATAAAATTGATATATCACTTCTCAGATTATTAATAAGTTTATATGACCACTTTAGCAAGGGAGCTGTGGGATGTATATTCAGTAGGCTTCAGAGATTTGGGGAGAACCAATAACTCAAATTAATATATCCAATAGCATTTCAAGGAAATGGAGGCAGCTTTTGCATGTACTGATTGAGGCCAAAGAACCCAGGATAACAGTTATACTTTGACCACAATACTGCAAATGAAAGCAATATGAAAAGGAAGTTGAAGACTATAATTATAATGAGCTAGAAAAGAAAGGAAGGGTCTTTTCTTTGAAAGGTAGAGTACTTTGAATGCAGGATATTGCATATACTGTCAGACATAGCATCTGTATTAACTGGCTGTGCATAAATGGCCCTCTTTGTTATATAGAGAGATTCAGTGGGTATGAAGATTGGGGGGGAGTGATTTCTGGAAGTGACTTTGGTGTGAAAAACAAAAGACATGGATAAAACATTAATCTTTAAAATGAATATTCTCAGCAATGACCTCTTCTGAAATGGTTTAGACAAAAATGTTTAACTAAATAAATTAAACGTTTGAGCTGGTATTTCCTTCTCTGCCATTTCGTTATTCAAGGGGTCCATATCAGGACCAACAACAGCACCTTTCCATCAATAACTGTTTGACAACTGCTGTGCCACTGGGTCCACCTTTTAGATTTATAATTAGGAAGAGTTGACAGATAGGACATATTGATCAATAACCTAGTCAATTTTCTATTATGGAAATAAATTAATGTTTTCACTGTAAAAACATTTATTTCCGTAGCACAGAACAACACTATTTATCTGCAGCAGGAAGGTAACCAAGAAGAAGAAGAAATGTTAACAAATGACAGCAGGAACTTGGAAGTCTTTTCAATAACTTCCCAGAGTTGGAGTCATGGGGAGCAAAATGAGGTTTGCTCAATGATTGCTAAAAGGATTTATCCTTGAATTCTGACTTAGGTTAAGGTCAGAAGGTCTAAACTATTCACCTCATTCATAAGACCAAGTTCAAAGTTACTAGAGATATTACTAAGAGAAAAAAAAGTGGATTTTTGCTGACACGTGGCCCATGTCAACATAGCTATGAATTAATCAGACTGCCAGGGAATTCTATACTGTGTTTCTCAAAAGAGCTTAAAGTATAATAGTACTGGAACTGGGATTTATTTAGGCTAAGAAACTTCTAAATAAGGACACATTTTCTACACATGCAAGTAAGACACCTTCAGAATGATTTAATCTTTTAGAGGATTGTCTTGTTGTTTGTCCTTTGTTCTCAAAAAGGACTTTGACATCAGGAAGGTGATGCCTTGACTTGCAAATGAATTGCATTCAAGTGAGGGAGGGTTGTGCAAAGTCACCTGCCTCACTCCCTGGGAGCCATCTGTGTCCAGTAGCTAGAGAGAGATCAGGATGACTAGAGATGGCCTCCAAAGGGTTGTCTAGACTCTGGAGCAGTGAGAGGTTAAATGACTTAGCCAGAGTCACACAGTCAACATGTGTAAGAAGCAGGACTTAGACCCACGTCTTCCTGATCCCAAGACCACCTTTCTATCCACTATGATTAAAACATAATATTTAGTGTTATTATTACTTTAATCAGATTCTATAATATTAAAGCCTCTAAGGAATTTTTTAAGGTTTTTTCACTTTTTTTTAAAAGCAGATCTGTTATTTGATCAATAAAGGGATCTCCCAGTAATTGAACTCTCTCTACTAATGTAGAACAACACCTGCTCTGCAACTTTTACTCTAACAGTATCCCATACAGGACTAAGAAATTAAGAGACTTGCCCAAGGTCACACATCCAGTAGGGGTACAGCTTGAACTCAGGTCTTCTTAATTTTCAGGGCAACTCTATATCCATTACATTTATTTAAAAGAAAATTATAATTAATTATAATTAGAAAAATGGGGAAAGAGCTCTTTCAGGATGTCTTCAGCCTGTTCAATTATAGAATCAGAAAATTGAATTGGGCCTTAGAGGTCATTTAGTCCAGCTTAAATCAGAAGAGGAATCCCCTCTCAACATCCTCCAAGAAGAGATAATCCAATATCCTTGCAAAGATCTCCATCAATGAGTTATAGCTAAGAAAGTTTTCACCTTATGTTCAAGTCAAAAATAACTTATGAACCCCAATTGATAAATGGTCAAAGGATATGAACAGGCCATTTTCAGAGGTAGAAATTAAAGATATCTATAAGCATATGAATCACTATTGATTCTAAATCTAATTCTAAGCTCTAAATCACTATTGATTCAAGAAATGCAAATCAAAACAACTCTGAGGTACCACATCTCACCCGTCAGATTGGCTAAGATGACAAAACAGGAAAATGAGAAATGCTGGAGAAGATGTGGAAAAATGGAACACTAATGCATTGTTGGTGGAGTTGTGAACCTATTCAACCATTCTGGAGTGCAATCTGGAACTATGCCCAAAGGGCTATAAATAATTGCATACCTTTTGACCCAGTAATATTACTTCTAGGGTTGTATCCCAAAGAGATCATAGAAGTGGTACGAAAACCCATATGTACAAAAATATTTATTGCAGCTCTCTTTGTGGTGGCAAAAAACTGGAAATTTAGGGGTTGCCCATCAGTTGGGGAGTGGCTAAAAAATTTGTGGTATAAGAATGTAATGGAATACTATTTTGCTATAAGAAATGAGGAGCAGATGGACTTCATATTTACCTAGAGAGGCTTATATGAACTGATTCTGAGTGAGAAGAGCAGAACTAGGAGAAATTTGTACACAATTACAGACACAACATATGTGTGATGACCAACTTTGATAAACTGGGCTCTTCTCAGCAACACAAGATTATCAGACAACTCTCTAAAAGACTCAGGATGGAAGGAGATGTCTATAATCAGAGAAAGATCAAGAAAGAACAAAGTTTAAATGCAGACTAAAACAAACTACATGCTCTCTTTCTTTTCCATGTATGGTTTTGTTTCCTCTTCTCCATTGTTCATTTCATCGGTTACAACCCTTCTTTACAACCAGAATAATGTCTAATGTGAAAGTATTTGCAGATCTATATTTGATTGCATTCTGCCATTGTGGGGTAGGAGGAAGAAGGAGGTAGGCGAGAAAACATGAAGCTCAAGTGGTTGTGGAACTGAATCTTGGGAAACTAAAAGGAAATAAACAAATCAATAAAAATAAACCATAAAAAATAATCACTTATGAAACTGTTATCAGACTCTAGTCAACTTCCAAACATCCACACATAACTCCCACTTCTACTCTTTTTAGTCAAATAGAATGAGTTGAATTCTCTCTGGTGAGACATTCCTTCTCATAGGAAGGTAGTAGATTTGGACATAGCCAATCTGGGTTCAAAGCCTCCCCTATCACATGCCCTAACCCCTCTCTCACTTAATAGCTTTATGGCCTCAATAAATCACTTAATCTCTCTGTAACTCATTTCAATAATTTGCATAATGAATGATGACCTCTACAGCAACATCCAGTTCTCTATCTTTGATTCTGGGTTCTGTAATCCTACTTGAAAAAAGCTATCATCATCCTACCACCAACACCCAAGTCTTTTCTTCATAAAACTTCTCAGTTCTTTCAACAGATTTTTCTACTTCATGGTCTCTTGTTCTTTCGATACCCCAATTACCATCATCAATGAGAAGTGTACATCACACAGGGTGTTTCCAAGAACAAGGAATGACAGATTCGGTAAGGCTATTATCAGAAATCAAAAGCTTACAGGATTTCTGAGTTGGAAGGGACCACAGTGGTATTCCAGTCTGATACATATTTCAAAAGAATTCTCATTATAACATTCCTGACAAGTGACTATCCAGCTTCTCTATGTGGTAACTTCCAATGAGGGAGCACAGCACTTCTTAATGCAGCCCATTCCACTTTGGCATAACTCACATTGTTAGGAAGGTTTTTTTTCCCCTGTCATTTACCCTCAGTTTGCCTCTTTATGATTTGCTCCCTCCCCATCCCATAACTTCTTATTCTGCCTTCTGGAGCCAAATAGAACAAATCTAATCCCTTCTCCATATAGATGCCCTAATAATACTTGAAGCCAGATACCATGTCTCCATCCCTCCATTCACCTTTCAGCTCTTCTCCATATTAAACATCCCCAGCTCTTCTGACCAATTCTCATCTTACAGAAGTATAGGAACTCATGCTTCATGTTGAAATGATGCTGGATGACTGATAAGATCCCTTCCAATTTGAAAATTCAATGACTGCAAAACAGATCTCACTATTAGAACTCTACAGAATAAGGCTAGTTGAAAGCCAACTTCCCCCCATCCTCCTCAGCACCTAGCCAGAGGTGATGTTATTTCCATTGCTCTTTCTGCCTTTCTTATGCACTTATGGAATTCCAATATTTATCTCAGTTATTGTAGACATCTCTCCTCCTACCAGCTAGTCATAAGCTCCTCGAGGGCACTGATTGCCTTATTTAATTTTTGTATTCACTGGTTTGATCACAAAGTCTTGCTCTTAGAAGACCTTTATTAACATTTGCTGAAACACTTTGAATTGAAATAGGATTTAGAATCATGCAATTTTATGATAACAGAGATGAAAGGGACCTACTATGAGAACACAGAACATCAGAACTAGAAGACTTTGGAATACAGAAGTACAAAGCTGGAAGAGAGTGACTAGCAGATCCCAAGAGATTAATGATTTTTTTAAAAGCCCAAATATATGTCAAAATATTTATAACACTTTTGGTAGTAGGAAAGAAATGGGAATAAAGTAGATGTGTATTGATTAGGGAATGGTTCCAATTGATGAATCTAATGGAATATTACTGAGTCATAAAAAATGAAGGATATAGACACTACAGAGATGCATGGAAGAGAACAAACTAATGCAAACTGAAATGAGCAGAACTGGGGGGAAATAATATAAACAATGACTACAGCAATGGAAATGGAAATAAAAATAAAATAGTACAAACTGAATGATATGTAATTATAATGACAGACTTGGACTCAAAGAACAGAGAAAACAAAACCTTCTCTGCAGAGGTGAGGGTTGTGGACATGGAACATTGTATAAAATATGTGTGACCTAACTACATTAGCTGATCTCTCCCTCTGTCTCTCTCTCTGTCTCTCCCTCTCTCTGTCTCTCTGTCTCTGTCTCTTTCTCTCTCTCTCTCTTTTTGTCCCTCCCTCCTTCTCTCCTCTTCCCCTCTTCTCTCCCTTGCTAGAAGGGCTGGCTTTCTAATAGATGGGAATAGAAAAGTAGGTTTTTACTTGTTGTAAAAGGGTAAACTATAAAAGGAAAGAGGGATATATTGGAAATTATAGATTATGTGAAAATCATCATCATAATAATAGCTAAAATTTAGATAAAACTTTAAAGTTTACAAAGCATTACATTACATCTCATTTTATCTTTACAATAATGCAGAGAGGCACAGGCATATGCTAATATTATTGTGTCCATTTTACAGATAAGAAAAGTGAGGCTGAGAAATATTAAGTAATCTTCCTAGAGTGGCACAGCTATTCAGTGTGTGAGGCAGGATTTGAACTCAGATTTTTACAAGTCCAGGTCCAATGTTCATTTTTACTATAGTGCTACTCTCATTATATCATTATATCATTATATAACTACTATCAATATAGTACTATTACTATATGATAGTATATAATATACTATGTAATTCTATAATAGGACAATATAGTACTATTACTATACTATTTGATGTGCTATGATATCCTATTTATAATACATAGTTACTATTAATTCAGAAAAGAATGTCAGGTATGGGACAGACCTTTGAATAACAGAGAGGGGAGGGACCTAAGAACATAGAATATCAAAGCTGGAAGGAAACTGGTTGTTAGCTCTATTAGGACCCCTTTGTTATCTTTGTGATTTCCCCTCCCTGACCTTCAGTGTACTTAAATGAGGAAGCTGGAGTCTGCTCAGATGTCTGCTATTTCTGCCTCGAAATTTTATTAATATGAATGTCAGAGCTGGCAGGGATTTTTCAACATTACATATAAGAGTTGGGAAGGACCTTAATAGAATGTAAGAACCAGGAGAATCATTAGATCAGAGACAGTGCTGGGCAAGATCGTAGAACATATTGTTCCAGAAGTAGGAGAGCCCTTGCCAGTCTCTTAGCACGACCACCTCACTTTACAAACGACCATTCATAAATCCTCGGACTATGTCTTAAGGGACTGGTCTGATTGAAATAATTTGAGAAGAGAAGAGATGGCATTTCAAGTAGCATGAATGCTGTGAACAAAGGAAATGGAGTAATAACAATAAAAATCAATGTCAATTCTATGGTACTTCAAAGTTAAAAAAGATCTTCACAGTCTATTAGGTAGGAAGTCCCAGCATGACTTTCTTACTTTAAAACTATTTCACACGTGCCCCCCTTCACTTACCCAATATTCTAAGTAGACAGATAGATAGATGGATAGAAAGAAGAAAAAAGAAAGAGGGAGGGAAGGAAGGAAAGAAAAGAAGGAAGCAAAGAAAGAAGGAAGAAAAAGGAAGAGAAATAAAAAGAAAAGGGGAGGAAAACAGGAGAAAAGGAAAGAAAGAAAGAAAGAAAGAAAGAAAGAAAGAAAGAAAGAAAGAAAGAAAGAAAGAAAGAAAGAAAGAAAGAAAGAAAGGAAGGAAAGAAGGAAGGAAGGAAGGAAGGAAGGAAGGAAGGAAGGAAGGAAGGAAGGAAGGAAGGAAGGAAGGAAGAAAGGAAGATCCACCTATAAACCTTTATTTTAATACCCACTACATTCCAGGCACAGTGCTAAGCCTTCAAGCACTTTACTCTAATATGGGAGACAATGAGGGGGGAAAAAAACGTATAAACAAGCTACATGCATAATGAATAGGAAATAATGGAGAAAGCAAAGTTTCTAGGAGGCACTAGATTGAACCTTTATTAAGAACTACATGTCAGGTATGGTGATAAGTTCTAGGGTTACAAAGAAAGAGTAAAAAAAAAACATTATTCCTCTGTCAAGGAGCTCCCATTCTAATGGGGGAGGCGCCATGCAAAAACAAACTATATATGTCCAAGATATCTATATGGAACCGTTGAATGACGAGTGAGGAACATAGGACATTGCACATAGTAGGTATAACCATAATAAATGCCCATAGGATCTTTGATATGGAGCTGTATGTTGAGCATATAAGGAATCTCACAAGGCATCTCATATTACACACACATCTCATGGCTGAGGAAACTGGGGACCAGGGTAGCAAAGGGACTTAGTCACATAGGTCATATGTACCAAAGGTAATATTTGAACCCAGGTAGTCTGATGCTGGAAGCAGGGCTCTTTCCACTGCTAAAGTATGGAAATGGATTGAGAGTTGTGAAGTGATTAACTGGAGTACAGAGAATTTGAATAGGAGTGGAATTCATGTCTTTCCAACTCCAATTCCATTATAATTCCTTCTATAACACAGCTGCCCAAGGGCTAGGATAATAAAGCCCATTTCTGTGGCATAATTTCTGAGGAGTCAGAATTGAGGGTCACTGATAGGTCAAGGGAGAGAAGGTTGGTGGAAATCGCCTGCAGCATTTTACCATTAGAAAATGCATGAAGAAACAGCAAATGGTGTGAAGAAGTCTGATGGTTATGGCCATGTTCTTCCCAGTAATAATATCAAGTGTTCCAGGCAGGAAACCTCCTTACAGACACAATGTGGAGGCAGAGGGCAAAAGCTACATTAAAAGAGGAGAGACCATGAGACAAGCTGGCATCTGCACCATTGGAGGGGATGATCACATAGATGAAAGCAAGCATCCTTTGAACTATTTGACAATTATAGAGCACTTTATAGATTTCAAAGTACTTTGGGATAAGAGCATTATTGATCTTAGAGTTGGAAGGAACTTTAGAGGTATTTGAGTTCAACCCCTTTAATATAAATATGAGGAAACTAAGAAGTTAAATTACTTGCCTGGGGTCACACAGCTAGTGTCTGAAAGATGACTTCAACCAAAGTCTTCCCAAATCCATGGCCAGTGACCTATTCACTCTATCATGTTGCCACTCCCAGGAACTTTGTAAGCTATATAGTTCAAGCATTACACACACACCCTTTTACAGATGAAGAGACTGAGGCTTAGAAATGGAGTGATTTCCTCATGGTCACATAACACAGTGTCAGAATCTAGACTGGAACCCAAGTCTCTCCCAGTTGACAATATAGTGTCCATGCCCAGAACTCTACTCACTGTGCCACCTGCTTGCTATGGAGTACCAATGCTACACTCAAATAGAAAGGGACCCCTGTGGGTAGGTGACATATTGACCTGGAAAAGAACACTGTATCTTTATCACTTTTGTTAATATTTGTCCATTACATTTTCATTTGTTTCCCTGGCACGTGGGGCTTTTGCTGGACACATGGCCAAGTAGTTCCCTATTTGACACCTCTGTCCTAGAACACTGAGCCTGAAAAATAGTGATGGAAGTTGTGCCAGCCGTTGCCCTAATGATTAGAGAACATCAGAACTACTAATCTATTGTCAGACATTGTTTCAGGGTTTTTCTTTTTCTTCTTCAATTTCCTAGGGTTGTTACTTCCTATACATGAAAGTTAAAAGAATCTAAATGCAGCCCTAAATGCTCCCATTTCTTGAGTCTTCAAAAGGGTTTTCCTCTCTTGTAAACCCAGAAACAGAAAGTTCTTGATTTCTGTGTAATTTCCCTAAAATTTCATGATAAAAACACCATGTATTTACATGGTGGCCACTCTTAGGAAGAATTCATAGAAATTAAATCTTACCACATCCCTGGGAAGAAAATATGGGGCAGGTGTTAGAGCATCGTGGAGCTGCCTGAGCTGTCTTCTGATCCATCTATGCTGAATATCCTTCTTTGAGATAGCTCTATCATGGCACCTTCATTCTGCCTTGAATCACAGGCTTTTGCATACAGGTCTTATGCTCCATTCCACATCATAAGCATGTTGACAAGGCTTGGGTTTCATTCACCAGGGTATCTACACTATCACCTAAAAGTGATTTTCTTTTGCATACCCCTCAGTAGATGTTTGTTTGATTTTTTTATTGTTCAATTGTTCAGTTGTTTTCAGTCTATCTAACTCTTTGTGATCCCATCTGGGGTTTACTTGGCAAAGACAATGGAGTTTGCCATTTCCTTCCTCATCTTATTTTACTGATGAAGAAACGGAGGCAAACGGAGTGAAATGACTTGTCCAGGGTCACATAGCTAAATTTGAATTCAGGAAGATGATTCTTCCTGACTCCAGGTCCACCCCTGTATGCCACCTAGCTGCCCTCCCTCCATAGATGTCTAGAGTCATAGAAATAGAAGAGACTGAGGGGGAAACCTAAGGAATGAATTCCTTCCACAACACCCCTTCATGTCATCACCTAGTTTTGTCATGAACAGCTTTTGATGAAGAAGTTGCCACTTTGCAAGATCATCCATCCCATTTTGAGACAACTCAAATAATTGAGTGAGAATTGGTGTGACATAGTGGATAGAAAGCTGACCTTGAAGAACAAATGACCTGGGTTCAGGTCCTGCCACTGACTCATCCTGGCTGTAGGACCATGAACAAATTTCTTAACCTCCCAAGTAAGAAAATTTGATGAGACTATAATGTGCAGAACAATTACAAATTCTCAGTGTAAGGGGAGTTTTCATCATTGGGAATTGTGCATACCAAGTAAAAAAACAAGTTCAAATATCTTTCTCCTTTTCATCACTTCCCTCTCCCACACATACCATAAAACGTGTGCTACTGTTTCTTCCCTTTGTCTTGCTTATGCTGTTTTAATACATGAAAACCCCCACTACCCTGGCCCTCACCCTGCCATTTTTGCCTTGTTGAAAGCCTGCATATCATTTAAGGCCCAACTCAAATGTCACCTCCTACAGTGAGCCTTTCCTGATGACATTTTGTTCTGTATCTTTCTAATGCACCGATAGAATCATAGGTCTGGACTTGGAAGGGATCTCAGTGACCATCTGGCCCATCCTTCCATTTTACAAATGAGTAAACAGAGGCTGAGAGCGGCTATACAACATGCCCAGGGTCACATGGGCAGGAATTTGAACCATGTCCTCTGATTCCCAAGTCCTTCCTCTATACCATGATGCATTCATATGTAATATTGTTATTTACAACAATCCTTATCCTTGATGTTCCCAAGTAGAATGCTGTGATGGACTATGGCCAAGATGAGGGGAAGAAACATGTCCAACCTTACCTTATTATCAGGCTCCATTTCATTTTCATTTCTTTGAGTTTCTTTTTCCAGATGGATTTCAGGTTCTTACCAATCAGCTCAGGATCCTCCAAGACAATTCTAAACTCTGAAAGAACAGTGACCCTATCTTATCTAAATTTTCTATCTCCTCTACCAATATGTGTTCCAGTGAGTTGTACACACCAGATGTTTCATGAGAGTTTATTGAATAAACAAATGAATAATTGTTGAATTTTATTCCTTCCATTCACCCATCCTTCCAGGTGAAAGTGATCTCTCCCTCCTTAAATTTCTAATGACACCTTATCTGGATCTCTGCTTTGCCCTGATCTCCCTTCTCTTTTATCAGATGTATTTGTAAACATGCCTCCTCACTTACCCCACCTTTGACTCCACAATTAAACAGTAAACTCTTTGAGGTCAATTACTGTTTAGTTTCTTCATCTATGCACAGTGCTCCTATATTAATTAGAGTAAACACTTAATAAATATGTTTGTTGTTCATAAAATTCCTAAAGTGAGATTGCTTGTTTCATCTTGCAAATTAATTTGGGGAGGAAAAGAGAGAATCTAGTACACACTCACATGACTAAAACTTCTCCCCCCCTCTTTGGGAACCATTCAGTCCTTCCCATTTGGCCCATCTAGGTTCCTCTCCTCAATCCATGCTCAGTGTCAGAGCCCCACCCATTGCTCTGGGACTCAGTTTCCTATGTAACCATCATTTACATTGGAGAGCTTAGAAGCACATTGCAGTAGGAAATCTAAGAGAAAAAATAGTATAAAAAAGAGAAAACAGTTTTCTACTTCCTTCAATCCTTTTAAATTATTAAAACACCATCAAGAATATAATCCATCATATAAATGATTAATTATTTTATTATAATTTATTAATTCACTAACAATTCATTGTGATTTTATCATTTATTAATATTTTATTATACTCAAGGAGTTTATTAAGAAGTTGATGGATTTATTTATTAAATAATAAATGAAATTAATGATATGTAAAAGAGAATTGTGAAGTGTTTGGGGCTTTCACTGATCTACTCCTAAGGTCAGGATGGGTTAATTTAGTTAAGGCATTGCTGCTTATATAGTTAGACTTCATTTATTTATTACTGGGTTTATTAGCCCAGCAGATCCCATTGGGTCAGTGAGCTAAGTTTATAGTACTAGTTAACAACTTTGCTGAGTTTCAACTGTATAGGGTTTCATTGGGGTAAATGTCATTTAAAAAATTCATTTAGTAAATACATTATAGTGTATAGCATACGTATGTGTATACATGCACGTAGAAGAGTCAATTGTTCTCTCCCTTGGACAGAGGATTGAAGGATGGAAATAAGAGTGAGTGAATGTGTGTTTATGTGTGTGTGTGCGTGCGTGCGTGCATGCATGTGTGTGTGTGTGTGTGTGTGTGTGTGTGTGTTTGGCAGACATCAATCAACAAGCATTTTTTAAGTGCTTCCTATGTGTTAAGCCCTGGAGTTACAAAGAAAAAAACAAATATTTCCTGCCCTCAAGGAACTTACATTCTGAATTAAGCTACAGTCTGTTTTCTAAGTTCCAAGTGCCCCTTTCTGTTCCAGTCCTTGCATGGAAATCCTATGATAGGAAGATTACCTCTGATTCTCTACTGTATAGCACTTCTAGATGACAAGTCTCTGAGTTTCCCATATGCTGCCACCATAAAGGAAAATCAGAACTGTGGCTTGGTGAAGTCCTCAAGGACACCTGAAGGTCAGGGCTGGGGCAAACAACTGTGTCATGATTATATCATCCTTTTCTATAGAGAAAGTTTTCCCTACCCCACCAAAGGGTGGTAACAAGCATCAAGCTTTTATTGAAATTCTGTTCTATGCTAAGTTGCATACTAGGACCTAGAGAAACAAAGACAAAAGTGATGCAGGCCTAAACCTCAAGGAGATTATAATCTAGACAGGGAGACAACTGATATATATAGAATAGAGATGACTAGTTGTCTTAGCCCTGAGATGAGTCAGGAAGATGATTTCAAATCTCACCTCAGACACTAGCTATGGTCAAGTCACTTTGCCCCAGTTTCCTCAGGTATAAAGTGGGGGTAATATACTTCACAGTTCCTAGCTATATAAATGTTAGGCACCATATAAATGTTTGTTGTTGTTCTGATTATGTTTTATAGATAAAGAAGTTGGAGCAACTGGCAAGTGTCAGAGGTAAGAATTGAATATAAGCTCTAATTCCAGAGTCCTGATACCAGATTTAGCTCTCATCCCTGAGCCATACCTATGTCCCTTTAAACTCTTAGAAAACCAAAGTACTCTAGAGGTTCATAGAAACCTGAGATAATTAACTTTAGCAGATGAGGAGCTGACATTACAAATAAACGTTGGACTGCATAGTTCCTTTAGTAGAGAGAGATAACTCTTTCCTCAGATTTTAGATTGTGACTTGGAGGGGACCTCAGAATTCATCTAATTCAATCTCCTAATTTTATTGATGAGGAAATTGAGGCTGGGGCAGAGCGGGGGTATGACAACCTTCCAATGCTAGGAATAGAAGATTTGGGAGATCTTAGAGCAGCCCTCATAGGACCCAGAATTCCACAGCATCAAAGCTGAATATCAGTCACTTCATGAAGCACTTCCTTACTGAATGTTTGCATTTGAGAGCAGCTGAGCACTGGGAAAGGGCTCTCTATTTATGTGGAGGGTGGGGGATTATGTGGCCAGTTTCAAGATCAATCCCCAGGGTACCCTGCCTGAGTTAACATAACTGATAGATGGAGCATTGCCAGATGGGGAGGCAGATTCCAGCAATTCAAGATAAAGGATTTTGTAGACAGGAGACCAGAGCTAAACTCTTGGTTTGGCCACTTAAAAATTTCATGACCTTGGGCAAATCACTTCATTTCCTTAAACCTCATTTCTTTTTCCATCTGTAGAATAAGACCAGATGGTCTCGGGTCCCTCTCGCCTCTTGCTCCAGGATCTGATGGACCTCCCAGGACTTCAATTTCCTCATTCACAAAATGAGGAGGTTGAGTTTGCTTTTCCAAGGTCCCTTTTGGCACTGTCTACAATTCTGTGATCCACCACAAGAAGACAATACTTTGGGAAGTCTTAGGCTGTTTTTCTTCAGCCCAGAAAAACAAAACAAAACAAAACAGCCTTATGGTGGATAGAGAAGAAATCAAACCAACATAAAAATGAGTCATCTGTGGTAAAGACTGAATCATACGGATGACAGGTGAGAAAATTCAGAGAATAATGTTGAAAAATGAATCAGAAAAAAACTAGAAGGGAGGTAGTATAGAATAAAGAGGTCAAGAGTGTCTCCAGGTTGAAAGGGAACTGCAGGAAGAGAGAGAGCTCCATAGCCACAGAAAGTAGTGGGGAAAATGAAAAAGGAGGAGTCAACAGCATCTGGCAGGAGCAAGAGAAGAGGGGGTTGTCAAAGGAGGGCACCAGGAGAATAAAAGGTCGATAGAGAAAAAGAGGAATATGACAAAAGAAAGTGATAAAGTACGCGTACTACACCTTGGGAGAAGAAAGGATGATGAATGTAGTTCACATGGGAAAAGTTTTTAGCCAAAAACGAAGTGCTTTTTAAATTCTAGGGAATTCACACTAAAGAAAGGCCCACTTCTACCACTTAATTAAGAGCTGTGTGGACTTGAGAAAATTAGTTGTACCTCTCTGGACCTTAGTTTCCCCATCTGCAAAGTGCAGGAGTTGGACTAGCTGTCCTCAAAAGGCCCTTCCAACTCTAAATCTATAATCCTATGATCTTTCCTGGGTATCAGTTTCTTCTCTATAAAATTGGAGGGCTGGACCAGATAACCTCGAAAGTCCCTTTTGCATTATATCTAGGATCCTACCTTGCTTTAAGTGGATGAGAGGTGGTAGTCGCCTCTTTAGCCGTGTGACCTTGGGCAAGTCACTTAACCTTGACCTCCCCCTTCCAAAAAGCAAAACAACAAAAACAAAACAAAAACAAAACAACAATAAAAAGTGTGTGTGTCGGTTACCTCCTCATGGCTCCCCAATATGAACATCACAATGTGGAAGTGCACTAGGAATGTGACCAGAGCTCAACCTGATGCCATTCAGGCATCATTCACAGAGTTCCACCAAGGTTTCAACTCTTCATATTACAACATATACTTCCTTTCAGGAGAACTCAATGAACGGATACACTTGATAGACTCTTCTCAAATCCAAACCATTCACCTCCTCTATCTCACACACAGATTCTTTCCTCCTTTTCCACTTAATCTATTCACTCTTCTTCACCATTAGACTGCATATCCAGAATTAATTTTGGTTTGGACTAGATGACCACTGAGACACCTTCCAACTCTTAAGCTGTGTAACTCTATGAACACCAATATCAAGGGTATGTATGCCTAAAAACTAAAGGTGACAGGGGAAATCATGACTACAGGTATCCCAACAATGCCTTCAGAACACCTGGATCACTCCTTTCAAGTCAATCATAAATGTCTGAGGCCAGCTTTGAACTCAGGTCCTCATGACTCCAGAGCCAGTGCTCTTTTCACTGAGCAAGCCACCTGGCCACCCCTACACATGCTTTTTTTTTAGCATATTTCTGACTTTCCTGTAGTTTACACAAGGAGAGATGATGTGCAAATACAGGTTGTGGAGGCAATGGGAGCTAGATATGCTAGATGTATAAGCAGCTATGAGTATATCCATAGCAGTATATGACATCAGTGGGCTCTTTCTTTTGATCCTTGGCTGGCCCCCCATATCATGCAGTGGTATTTGCCCCCGGGGTTCCTTTACCTAAGGAGAAGAGATTGAACTCTATAACTGTTCTGTTTTGTTTTAAATGTGACCCACTTCAACATTTCCTCTGTGTTTTATTTTGTAATAGTATTAAACCTTTCCATAAGGGTTGACATAAGAGCCTTCTTCTTGCACTGCCTATCCCAGAAGGCTAGCAGCCTAGGTTGAACAGAACCTTAAAGAAGTTGCACCAGACTTTTATATCCATGATACAGCAAATCTTTGAAGTCTTACTGGAACATTCATTTTCCAACTGTCTTATACAAGTCAAACAATTAAAAAAAAAACATTTTCACAGACCCAAGATGGTGGCCAGCAGGAGGCTGATGAAGGAGCTGGAAGAAATCCGCAAGTGTGGGATGAAAAACTTCTGTAACATCCAGGTTGATGAAGCTAATTTATTGACTTGGCAAGGACTCATCGTTCCTGACAGCCCTCCGTATGACAAGGGAGCCTTCAGATTCGAAATCAACTTCCCAGCAGAGTATCCATTCAAACCACCTAAGATCACTTTTAAAACAAAGATTTACCACCCTAACATCGATGAGAAAGGGCAGGTCTTTCTGCCAGTAATTAGTGCTGAGAATTGGAAACCAGCAACCAAAACTGACCAAGTTATCCAGTCCCTCATAGGACTGGTGAACGACCCCCAGCCCGAGCACCCCCTTCGGGCTGACCTAGCGGAAGAGTACTCTACGGACTGTAAAAAATTCTGTAAGAACGCTGAAGAGTTTACAAAGAAATATTGGGAAAAGCGACCCGTGGACTAAATCTTCGGTGAGTGATGGCGAGCAGGGCGAGCGGAGACCCGGAGCAGTGCATTTCCAACACCCCGCAACCAGGACTCTTTGGGAAATCAGCAGGGGCCACCTCCTGGCGTTAACTTGTGGCAGTTACTAACTTTCTACAGTTTTCTTAATCAAAAGTGGTCTAGGTAAACCTGTAAAGAAAGGATTAAAAATTTAAGATGTTCTAGTTCTGATTT
>CM053597.1:235752772-235774687 GCA_028646575.1 Pseudocheirus occidentalis | reverse complement strand
TGTGGAGAGTTTGCTACATTTTGTGATCCAAAACTATACCAGCATATTCATAACCATCATGGGTGTTGTGAATATCTCATTATTGATACACAAGGTGATGATGACCTGCACCAAGATGGCTGCAGCATTAGAGGAGAGAAGGGGGCATATTTGATAAATGTTACAAAGGTAAACTCTATGGGCCTTGGCAACATATTGGATATGACGGGGGAGAAGGAGCGAGGGGCAGAGTCTGACATCTTTGTTTGGAGCCTGGTGGCCTGGGAGGATGGTTGTCCCCTCTACAGTGAATAGGGAAGCTAGAAGGGGAGAGGGTTCTGGGGAAAAGATCATATTGAGTTTAAGATGACTACAGAACATGGAGTTCAAGCTGTATAACAAGCAGTTGGAAATGTGAGACTGGATGTCAGCAGAGAAGTTAGAGCTGAATAAGTAGATTTGAGACTCATCAGCACAGAGATGATAGCTTTTGGCTTTCTGCCTTACCACTCAACTGCCCTGCCCCCTTTACTGTAGCAATGGGCTGAAACTATGTGTGTTGAATAGCAACATTGCCCCTGTTGGGATGAGAGTGGGTGGAAGATGGCAGCCGTGGCAGAGCCTGATAAAGTGAAGCTTGTTGATAAAGTGACTTTGTAGGATGCCATTGCAGATACAGCGTAAACGCCTTTCTGACAGGAATTCAGTCAGCATCAGTTAAATTCTGGATTGCGACAGCACCACCCCTCCCTCATCCCTGAAGAAGAAAGGGCATCTGGGCACTCAGGTGAATTTTTCTGCTGTCCTGGACAAAGAAGTAGTATCCCTCAATCAGAAATATGTGCTGAAGCCGTTTGAGGAGTGACGGCCCTCCAGAGCCATCTTAAATTCAATTTGTCCTGAATGGTGAGATAAATATTCTTGCTTGTGCAGGATATTAACCCTTGAAACATTGCTAGGCACAACCAGCCTTCAAATGTTAAGGATTTCTCTCAGACTTCTTTTTAATATCTAGTCCACACAGGGTTAAGAAAGCTGATTTTCATTTGGGGTCTGGTGAAATAGAGTTTGAAAAAAGGGGCAAAGGCTCAGCTTCTGTGTAACAGGAAGCTTTTGGTCCCAGGAGCTCATGAGCTCTGTATTACTTGACTGGATGTTGATTTATTACATTAATTTAGCTAACATCACTCACACCAAGAGGCAGGAGACCACAAGGAAGCATGATGCATTTTTATTCATGGGGTAGATTCTGTGTTCTGAGTTTGATCTTTTCCTCCTTTTACCTGTTCACTATCAAGTTGGTCTTGGAATTTGTGGCCTTGAGTAAGCCATTCAGCTGTTTATGCCTCACCTTCCTCAACTGAACAATAATGGTGCCAGATTGGATTAACTCCAAATATCCCTTCCAACTCTAAACCTTTGATTCTGTGACCTTCCTTGGCCTCAGTTGCCTAAAAGATGAGGGAGTTGGCTGAGATGACCGCTAAGGTCCCTTCCTGCTCTTAATTGAAGATCTGATGACTTTTCTGTATTTCAGTTTCTTCATCTGTAAGATGTGGGGTTTCTCACTTTTAAGTCTCTGATCCTGTGAAGAAAAGATCCTTTATGGAGACAGAAAGATTATAAATGGCAATTACTATCCTTCAGGAACTTACATTTTCCTAGAGAATGTGACAAGGCCAGGAAAATTTGAGGAAGTAGAGATTACTTGCAGGTCATGGAATTTCGGGTAGGTTGGCAGGTCTTTGGTGGATATCACTGTGTAAGTCATAAGTCTAGTCATAAGGCTAGACTTCTATTCGTGGCTCTAATAGTAGATTCCTCCAAAGCATCAACAAAACATAATAGAGGGGCCTGGTCCATGCATTTCATATTCAAATAGTGTCTGTAGAAATGCTAGGGAATTTACATTATTTTAGTATGTTTTATTTTCCAGTAACAGACAGATGGACATTAGCAGGAGCCTTGATCCCCACTAAGAGGTGTGTATTCTGAGAAAAATTCAGTGAGAAAAGAAAGAGCATTGAAGCTCATTGGCTGGAATTATGGCTAATCTAAGTAGTCTTTTGAAGTGTCATGGCTGCAAATGGAAATTCATCCATATAAGTTCACAGACATCCTCTGGAAAATAATCAGCATGATGACTATTATTTACACAAATACACAGGAACCCCTAAGAGGATAGAAGAATGCCTATCCCTTTAAAATCTGGCATCAGCCTCAGGGCCCTTTCTGGCTTACTGCTTTCTTTCACTTCTGTGATGGGCCAGTCAATTTCACCTATGAGCTATTTCCCATATACAGCATTACATTTTCCACCTTTGCCCAGGTTGTCCTTCCACTGCTTGGAAAGCACTTCCTCCTTAGCTCCACTTAGTACAATATTAGCTTCCTTCAGAGACCAGCTCAGGCACAAACTTGACTCCCTTTAGGCCTTTCTAGGTTCTATCACCCACTAATTATTTCACATTTAAATATCTTTATCTATATTTATCTATATTAAATTAGAATGATTCTTTAAGATCAGCTTGCCCAACTCGTCCATTTAATATGTGAAGAAATCATATAGTTTCCTATCTTTAAGAAACCAAAAAACTCACACACACATACACATACATATGTGCATAATTTCATTGTTATTCAGTCATGTCCAACTCTTTATGACTCCATTTGGGGTTTTCTTGGCAGAGATAAAGGAGTTGTTTGCCATTTCCTGGTCCAACTCATTTTACAGATGAGGAAACTGAGACAAAGAGGGTTGAGTGACTTGCCCAGGGTCACCCAGCTACTGAGTGTCTGAGGCTGAATTTGAACTCAGGAAGATGAGTCTTACTGACTCCAGGCCCAATGTTCTATGCACTATGGCTCCCCCTAGCCACTTCAACGTGTGTGTATGTGTGTGTGTGTGTGTGTATGCATGTATGTATGCACACACATATAAGCATTGTACGTGTATACACACATATGTACACATGTATATGTTCTATATATGCCTATACACATATGTGTATATGTATGTGTATGTAGACCTATACACATACATTTCTTATTTATGAGTAATGACACAGCATAGTGGATAGAGTGTCAGCTTCACTGTCAGGAAGGCCTGGGTTCAAATGCTGCCTCTGACAAATACTGACTGTGAGACCCTCGGCAACTCACTTAACCTTTCATTGCTTTAGGCTCGAGGTTGACAAAGTCAAGTCCCCAAATAGCCTTCACTGCAATCCAAACTAGATGAAAATATTACTAGGTAATGTTTAACAAAAACATCTTAAATTACAGAACATAGAAAATGTTAATTTGTGGTTTTCTAAAGGCACACAAGACTTCAGAGATCCATTACTATCTGAGTTTGATGGCATTTGGCAAATCTTTAAGTTACAGCAAGGCAGAGTGAGTTTCCTCATCTGGGGGCTGCTTATATCAGTGAAATCCCAGGCCCTGTCCTATCCTAATGTTTGTATTCCTATTTATTTATATAAGTATGTGCCAGAATGCAACCTCATGGAGCATAAGAATTTTATTGTTTGGCTCTGCATCCCTAGCAAAGTGACAAGTCTATAGTAACTACTTAATAAACTGTTGTTTGTCTTTAGCACTATCTTTGATTATTGAATTTTGGTTCATTCTAAAACTATGTAATAGAAAGGGCAGCTCTGTGATAAAGCAGAGAGAGCATAGGATGTAGAGTCAGGAAGACCTGCTTTCAAGTATGACTCAGATGCTTACTAGCTAAAATTCCCTCCAATTCTAAAATTCCATAGTCTGTAGTCTTTCAACAAATTTAAAACAAAAATATTGAGTACTTACCAAGTACAAGGCATTGTATTAATGGAAAAGTTACTGGTGTAAGAGGGGTGTCCCACACTCCTCAATTCCAATTAATGTAACTTACAAGTGTTCTATGATTATATACCTTTAGCAGGTGAGAGTGCCTTTTTGATGTTTTGCATGACTTTACATATATAATGGGGAACTTTTACTTGCCTTCTCAATAATGGGGAAAGGCTAGAGGGAGGGAGAAAATTTAAAACTAATTTTTTAAACAAATGTTAAGAACACCTCTGAGTTTAAGAATCAAACAATAAATCAAATATATAAATTAGGTGCAAAGAGGCAGAGCCAAGATGGCATATTGAAAGCAGTAATTTACCTGAACTCCTCTGTGAATTCCTTCAGTGACCTCTAAAGAGTCAATCTGAAAGGATTTTCAAGCGGCAGAATCCACTGGGAGATGGAACGAGGTATATTCTCAGTTCAGGAAGTTGCACGGGTGATACTGGGCAGGGGAACCATGGAATGCAGGGGCTGAACCAGCACAGCCCTGAGACCCAACCAGAGTGGAGCCAGAGCAAGCCCAGGCAAGCTGATTTCACCCACACAGGGACAATTCCCAGAGCTTTAACCACAGGATGGGGAGGGGTCTTTTGGAGGTGGGTAAGAGAAAGCATAGGCCCCAGGGCAGCAGCTAATTTGGGGGCTGTTAACCCACAGCCTGGGTGTTTAAAAATCAACTACCTGAGCTCCTGGGAGCCAAGATGGCAGAAAAAACCCTAGCTGCTCCCTATCACCCCCAAAACCCAGAGAATATTGCCTCAAAGTAAAATCCTGAAATGGTGCAACCAGTGGCAGGCTTGGGAGTCCTGGAAGAAGGGCATTGGTGTGGCTGTGCCAAGGCTAAGGTGCAGGGTGAGAGCTATCCCAATAAGCCCCATCTCAGCTGACCAACAGGAGATCTTGAACCCCAGGGGGGTGGAGTCAGCAACCACCAACACCAGAACCACAGGTGTGCCTTCACACAACCAGGGGAACCAGCAGATACTGGAGGTGTAGGCCATCAGCAGCTTGAGTCTACCTGAGTTTAAGCCTAGGGGTTGGGAGGTGAAATCCTGAAGCTTCCAGACCACACCTTACACTGTGTGAACTTCAGAGTAACCTTGAGGCACCTCAGAAAGCCCTGGTCTTGGCCTCAGTCCAGACATCCAGAGGATACAGCACACAAATCCAATAATCAGACCCCTAGCTCCCAGCATAAGAAGCATGGATCATAGCCCTCTATACCCCAGAAACAGAAATCCAGGAAGTAGGCCAGGAAATAGGTGATCACAATGGGAAAGAAGCAATTTGGAAGAATGAATACGACTGAATCCTTTTATAGTGAGTGAGAAGAACAAAATTTATGAGAGGTCAGCATTAACTCTATACCCAACTCCAAAACCTCAACAGTGAATAGGAACTGGTCTCAAAACCAGAAGGAAGAAGTCAAAAAGGATTTTAAAATCCAGATTAGAGAGGTGGAAGATAAATTGACTAATTATTTTAAAATTACACTTGACAAAAAATAGAAAAAAAATACTGAAGAAAACAGTTCCTATAAGTAAAATTTGTGAAATTAGAAAAGAGGTACAAAATCTAACTGGAGAAAAGAACTCCCTAAAACCCAAATCTGAAGATAAGTGCTCCATTCCACCAGACTAAGGGATCCCAAATCACCTACCATATGTTGCACACTCAATCTCAGCCACCTCTATGGCTCTTTGGGAAATCCCGCATCGGACAGACTAGTCAGACACGGCCCGGAGGAGTAGCAAAGGTCTCTGTATTCTATCCCATTATGTGCCCCCCTTCCCTCAGCCCTCTCTGCCTTTTATCAGCCTTTTGTCTGCCTCCTGTCCTATGTTGCAGCAACAGGGACCTGATAGGCAGGGAGTGCTTCTCCATTAATGGTGCATGATCAATACCTCATGTGGCCTGGAATTCCCCCAAGACACTCATTCCCGTGAGACACAGTACATTAGTTCTTGGTAAACAGGAACCTGAGGTCACAGAGGCAGAACACACACCTGGATGCCTCTGGGATCTGCCCCAGGTTCTCCCTTGTTTGCAAGGACATGCTGACCGAGGTCAGACATCTGGTTGCACAGGGCTTGAAGACTTAAAGGGCCCATACAATCTCCCCCTTTTTGTTTTGCCAAAGGAGGGCGTCAGTGCTCCACATTGCAAGGGTATTCGTAAACATAACGCACATAAGGCTCAGCACAAGGGGAAAACAGCAACAAAGAAAAATAAAAAATCCCGCAAGTACAATTCCCCATAACAAAGAAGTACCCCAAGAAACCCAAGGAAAGTCACACATTTTTTGCAAAATAACTTTAAGGATGTCTTCAGGGGCCAAGTCTTTGGTATCAGAATGGCTTAGGTCCCATATCAAGTAATCAAGATCTAAAAGTCAGTGAACAAGTTTCCACCTTCAATAACACCATGTAGGTGGTGTTTCACAGCCTCCCAAGTAGTAGTAGTGTCATTGTACTTAGTTAGGGTAACACATATGGCTTGTTGTCGACAATCACATTTCAAATGTGCCTCTACTTCCAGGTGGAGGATCTCATTGCCTACTTCCTCTACCGCCTTCTCTAGAGCTTGAAGGGCCTTAAACATGTCCTTATTAAATTTCTGTTGAGCTTCTAACCCATAGGTGACATTTTTTGCTAATTGCTCTAAAAACCTGCTTGTTGGACACTAGCACATGTGTTTCCAAGTGGTTGCACCAAACAACAGAGAGGATACCAAAAGTGCCACCAGGAACATCACTCTAATGACAATACAGGAAATACATCTTTTCTGTCTATGCAACAATTGCAGTGTGTGGTCACCAGGTGTAGGATACCATCCTTCCTGCTGTACTGGAACAAGAGCATACACGGATTTCTGTACTACATAAATTTCACTTATTGACAACCAATTATAATGGGAAATACAAGGGGCAATGACACAAGCATGACAAGTAAAACTACACAACATATTGTTGAGATACTGCACCATACTATTACCACTATTACCAGTAGAAGTTATAGCAAAGGCATAGCGGGGATCAGTAAAGAAAACTCCTCCATAAGAGTGAGCATCATGTCCAGTAATGTTCGTGAACAGACCACCTGGACCTGCAGTAACCATCCAAGCATACCAGGTGCCATTCTTTGGGTCTACCCATGCAAGGACAGTCCTTCCAGGAAAGGGCACTTGGCCCTGGGACCATGTATCATTATTAAACAGGTGATAACAGTCAAATCCAGGCTGTTTAAAGTCCCCAATGTCAACGGTGCCTACACATTGGTCTGTAAGAGACACATCATGCTATTCACAGGGACAGGGAGGTATGTGAGGCATGAAAAACAGGCCTTCACGTGACTCTGAAGTCCGAGGGTAACTCATTCAACAGGGTTGATTATCTGGGTCCAAATATTGCATTTTACAGATTGTCCTATTAACACGATAGAAGATTGTCTGCATGTGTGTCACATCCAGGCAGTGGGAAGGCAGAGCGATATCCATGCCTTTCTGCAAGCACCAAGGCCAGGTGGCTCCTAGGCTGGTAAAAGTAAAGGTAACAGAAACGTTAACATAGGGAGGAGGTGAGTCTGAGACAGCTACATAACGGGTAATGTTTCCATATATTATTGGATGGGTGGTCCTCTCTCCCCAGGTCACCGCTTTTATCCATGGGGGGGTTTCATACATACACCCACAATCTGTCCTGTGGCTCTCTGACAGCATCACCTGTAGTAGCTGGCACGATGGTCAAGACAGTCAACAATTGACACAGGCATCGAAGGTCACGATTTCTACCTTGGGCAGCTCTAGATCTCTGTCTTAGATGCCTTCTTTTCTTTCTCTGGTACCTCGTTGTCAGCAAGGAGACATAGCCACTTCGTGGGTATCGCCTTGCCTTTGGTGTCTCCATCTGGAACCACATAAGCAGACCTGTTCCCCAAAGTGTTACAGCACCCGGTCCTTCCCAATCCTTCTCCGGGTCCTTCCAGATGGTCCTGACTTTTGTTAACACTGATGGAGGTGTCAGTGTCTGTGTGGTGACTGATGGGAGCCTTTCAACCTGTGGGGCTGTAGCATAAAAGCGCATAGCAGGAGTTAAATAATCAATGGAAGAAAATTAAAGAAAGTTATAGGTGTAGATGGCGGTGTGTAACTGTCTCATGGTGAATTGGCCCACTCTCCCTGTCCACCCCAGACCTCCCCCTTTTTGTTTTTGAAGGAGGGTCTGAAGGGTGCAGTTTACCTTTTCCACTATGGCCTGACTGGTGGGGTCATAGGGAATTCCTGTTACGTGTCTAATAGAAAATTCCTGCAAAAAGGAAGCAAAGGCTTTAGAAGTATAAGCTGGGCCGTTATCTGTTTTTATGGCTAATGGGGGGCCTACAAAAAAAAAACATGTGAACAAATGACCTATCACATGTCAGGCTGTCTCCACTGGCTGGATGGTGGCCCACAGGAACTGGAAAAAGGTATCAACAGATACATGAATGCACTGGGAGCCTCAATGGGTGACATCCATTTGCCACAACTCCTGGGGGGAGTCCCTCGTGGATTTTCAGAAGGAACAGTCAGGGGTGGCCTAAAGGGAGCACAGGAGATACAGCGTGTCTGTGGCTTGCTGTTTGGTTAAGCCATATAATATCTGGAGAGAAGGAGCTGAAAGATAGAAATTGTCATGTGCTAAGGTTGCTTTATCTGTATAAAAAACACTCAATGGAAGAAGGGAGTCAACACGAATATTTCCATGAAAGATAGGTCCTAGTCCAGTTTTTGTTACAGGAATTCTGCACATCCCGAAACTACTTCACTGCTAGTGCACACTCATCCCTAGTGATGCTCAAAAAGCCCAACATTTATAACCAGATATTTCTGTGAATACTTTAGAGCAAAACAAAGCTCTCCAATCAAGATGATTAAGACTAAGTTGGTATAAAGATTCCTCCTAAGTAACAAATTCTCAAAGCATGATAAAAAAATGGAAATTCTACATAACTGTGGCATTCTTAGATATTAAAAGATGTTTTAGCCAGAAAAGATATCGTAAACAAATCTGATCACATTAATTTAAAATTTAGTGATATTAGAATCTTTGTAAGGTGAACCTTGAGCAGTTACAAAGTTTCTTTCACTAAATCATGGCTCAGCCAACTAGAATTAAGAAAAAATGTTTTATACCCATGGAGCTATAATAAATTTCTTATGAAAAGAATTTCATTTAAGATTTTTCTTTCTCAAATTTAAATGTAGAAATCTTAGAGCTCCTTTTAAATATAGTGCAAATTCCTTAACATGTTTTAAATAGAACAAATTCACTTCTCAGGCTGAATGACCTTGTCTCTAGAGATTGTTTCCACAGACTTTTGGCAGTTTTACAACCTAGGAATAAATGAAAAGGACTTGGGGGGGACTGGTGGAGATGCTCCTGCTGTTTTACAAACCTATACATATAAGGGGAACAGTCTAAATTAACAGAAGTAATCCAAATAAAGTTTTCATCTAACCTCCTTCTACATACAGCAATCAACTAACTTTAGGTCTTACTGTTGAAACAGAGAAGCAACTTTGATAATAATTTCCATAAGTGATAGCCAAATGGTTTTAGATACAACTTTATTTTTTAACTGTAGGCAAAAGTGTAAATACCTAGTTTTCTATAGGGCACACATTATAAAACACAAGTGACCTAACTGCTTCAAAACAAATTCTACACCTTTAATTCCAAAAAAATTCAACCTAAAATTTGATAATAAAACAGTACTTCTGGCCTACACTTCACTACACTTGAATCCTACTACAGTTAAGAAAAAGTGTAAGGACACCAATTTCATTTCCAAATCATTACTTGTAAAAAGTACTAACAAAAATTAGGCTTTTTTCCTCTCCTCAAGGCTGTAGAGACTTATTGTGGATTTAGAGATTCGAATTAAGAGATTCATTTGTTTAACTAAGCAAGGTGTGGGCTTCAGAATGCCTCAGGGTTTTTGCTAGTGGGATCCTCTTAGCTTTTCTTCTTTTAGTTGGATCCGGAGGGGTAACTTCAATTTCCTATTATTTTTGCAGCACTCTCATTTTTTTCCATAAAATTTCTTAGACAGTGAAATGTTCTCGACCCCTCACTCAAAGGGAATGGAATAAATGTAATCTTCCTTAAAATAATAAATAGCATCTATCTAAAACCATCAATAAGTATTATATTTAATGGGGATAAGTTAGAGGCATTGCCAATAAGATCAGGCATGAAAAAAGGATGTCCACTATTACTCTTCTCATTCAATATGGTACTAGAAATATTAGTATTTATTAGTAATATTAGTATAAATACTAGAAATAGTAGCAATAAGAGAAGAAAAAGAAATCAAAGGATTTAGGTTAGGCAAAGAAGAGACTAAGCTATCACTCTTTGCAGATGATATGATAATATACCTAGAGAACCCTAGAGAATCAAGCAAAAGACGACTTGAGAAAATAAATTCATTTAACATAATTGTAGGATATAAAATAAACCCACATAAATCCTTGGCATTCCTATCCATTTCTAACAAAGTCCACCAGCAAGAATTAGAGAGAAATTCCATTTAAAGTTAATGTAGACACTATAAAATATGTGGGAATCTACTTGGCAAAAGAAACCCAGGAATGATATGAACACAATTATGAAACACTTTTCACACAAATAAAGTCAGATGTAAATAATTGGAAAAACATAAGTTGCTAATGGCTAGGTCGAGCTAATATAATAAAAGTGACAATATAACCTAAATTAATTTACCTATTTGGGGTAGCTAGGTAGTGCAGTGAATAGAATAATGGCCCTGGAGTCTGGAGGACCTGAGTTCAAATTGGGTCTGACACTTTACATGTACTAGCCATGTGCCCTTGGGCAAGTCACTTAAAGTCAATTGCCCTGCCCTCCTCCCTCCAAAAACCAGTGAAAAAAATTACCTATTTAGTGCCATACTAATAATTACCAGAAAATTATTTTATAGAGTTAGATAAAATAGTAAAAAAAATTATCTAGAAAAGCAAAAGTTTCAGAATATCAAGGGAATTAACGAAAAGAAAGGCTAGCGAAGATGGCCTACCCATACCAGATTTTAATCTGTATTATAAAACAGCAGTCATCAAAACTACTTCATACTGGCCAAGGAATAGTGTGGTAGATCAGTGGAATAGATTAGGTACATGAGACACAGCAGTCAACAAATACAGTTCTCTACTGTTTGACAAACCCAAAGACGCTCACTTCTGTGATAAGAATTCACTATTTGATAAAAAAAAATGCTGAAAAAACTGGAAAATAGTATGGCGGAAACTGGGTATAGATCAATATCTCACACTGTATACCAAAATAAAGTCTAAATGGGTGCATAGTCTATATATAAAGGCTGATACTGTAAGCAATCTGGGAGAACAAGGAATAGTTCAGCTGTCAGATTTATGGAGAAGGGAGGAATTTATGACCAAACGAGATAGAGAGCATTACAAAATTCAAAATGGATAATTTTGATTACATTACACTGAAAAGTTTTTGTACAAATAAAATTAAAATTAATGTTACCAAAATTAGGAGGGAAGTGGAAAATTGGAAAATAATTTTTACAACCAGTATCTCTCATTTCTAAAATATACAGAGAATTGAGTCAAATCTATAAGAATACCAGTCATTCCCCAATTGATGAATGGTCAAAGGATACGAACAGGCAATTTTCAGAGGAAGAAATTAAAGATATCTATAAACATATGAAAAAAGGCTCTAAATCACTATTGATTAGAGAAATGCAAATCAAAACAACTCTGAGGTACCACACCTCAACAGTCAGATTGGTTAATATGACAAAACAGGAAAATGATAAATGCTGGAGAGGATGTGGAAAAATTGGAACAGTGATGCATTATTGGTGGAGTTGTGAAATGATCCAAACATTCTGGAGAGCAATCTGGAACTATGCCCAAAGGGATATAAAAAATTGCCTACCCTTTGAAGCATTAATACCACTTCTTGGTCTGCATCCTAAAGAGATCATACGAGTGGGAGGAAGATACATTTGCACAAAAATATTTATGGCAGCTCTTTTTGTGGTGGCAAAGAATTGGAAATCAGGGGGATGCCCATCATTTGAGGAATGGCTAAACAAGTTGTAGTATGTGGATGTAGTGGAATATTATTGTGCTATAAGAAATGAGGAGCAGACAGACTTCATATTTACCTGGAGAAACTTATGCCGAGTGAGGAGAGCAGAACCAGGAGAACTTTGTATATAATTACAGACACATTGTATCTATGACTAATAACTTTGATAAACTGGGATCCCCTCAGCAATGCAAGGTTATAAGATAACTCCAAAAGACTCATGATGGAAAGGGTACCCACATCCAGAGAAAAGAAGTACAGACTTTGAATGAATATTGAAGCAAACTACTTGCTCACTCTTTTGTGTTTAGTTTTGTTCTTTCTTTCTTGTTGTTCACTCCATTGGTTATAATTCCTCTTTACAACCTAATGCTTAACGCAAAGGTATTTGTAGAGCATGTATCAGATTGCATCCTGCCATGGAGGAAGGGGGGAAGGGGAGAAGGGACAGGATAGGAGAGGGAGAGGGAGAAAATTTGGAACTCAAGGGACTGTGGAACTGTATGTTGTAAACTAAAAGTAAGTAGATAAACAAATTTAATTTTAAAAAACTGAAAAAACAAATTAGGTGCTCTTCAGTTGTCTGTAAAATACTTGGTTCTTCTTTGGAAGCTAAGGCCACATTGGTGTGAACCCTCGCTTCAGCCAGAAACTAGCACCACTACAAACAAGCTTCTCATCCATCTGATGAAATGGCCATCTCCGAGCTCACCTGCATCTACTCTGCCCTCATCCTTCATGATGATGAGTTTATGGTCACAGAGGATAAAATCAATGCCCTCATTAAAGCAGCAGGTGTAAATGTTGAACCATTCTGGCCTGGATTATTTGCCAAGGCCCTGTTCAACATGAACATTGCAAGTCTCATCTGCAGTGTAGGAGATGGTAGACCTGCCTCAGCAGCTAGTGGTGCTGCCCCTGCTGGAGGGGCTGCTCCTGCTAACACAGCTGCCCCAGCTGAGAAGAAGAAAGTGGAAGCAAGAAAAGAAGAATCCGAGGAGCCTGATGATGAGATGGGCTTTGGTCTGTTTGACTAAATATTTTTTGTAACATTAAATAAAAAGCTCACTTCAAACTAAAAAAAATTAGATGCAAAGGCTCAATCAATTGGGGAATACTCAATCAATTTGCTTAGGATAGAAGCAGATGATGGTACACAGGAAACATAATGGGATTGGTTGAAAGGTAGACAGCCCGGCTCTACATAAGACAGAGAAGGCATTCCATTCCCAGTTTAATCAAAGTAGATAGTATTTTTGAAGCAGCAGACCTTTGAACTTATGTTAAAGAGAAATGGGAAGGACAAAAACCCAGAAGTACTAGCACCATCCTCTAACCCTCCCAGATCTCCCATCTACTTTGACTATGTCTTCAGAAAATCTGGTACCAGGAACAAACAGATAATTTAGTCAGGAACTAAGAGAAGACAGACTTGATACAAAGAGGAAAGACAATATGGGTGGAGAAAAGTGTCTCTACAAAGGCAGAGCCCAGCAGATACCTATATGTGTGTGTATGTATATATGTATATGTGTGTGTGTGTATTATACCTCAGGAGAGCTTTATGAGGATTCCTTTTGCCCATAATCCAGAGCTATAATTTATCTTCTGCTATATGGTCTTTCTTGTGGTCACTTTCCCCTGCTCTGTGTAAGTACTCATTGGAATATGTGTCCTGGACTCTTGGGAGGATGTTTTGTGGCCTAAGTAAAAACAACTGGTCCAAACAGAAAAATGTTTTTCAAAGTTTTCTTTTTTTTAAAACTGATTTCCTTAGCATAGTAACTCTCAATTAGGAAATGCCCTCCACCAATATAAGACTGTACTTACTCTATAACTTATTGTTTTACAAAGATTCCTGGGGACCCAAGAAGTGAAGCAACTTATTCATTTGTTCAAGGTAACAGCCAGTATGTGTCAGAGGTGAGACTAGAAACCAGCTGTTCATGCTTCCACCAACTCCCTATGGACTATGTGAGGTTTCCTTTTTTTTTTTTTATCAGTGTGACTAAGTGGATGGGGTGCTGGGTTCAAATCCAGCTGTTGACAGTTCGGGACTCTGAGAAGGCAACTACTTCTCTGGGCCTCAGTTTCCTCATGTATAAAATTACAGGTCTGTACTTGGGAGCCTTTAAAGGTCCATTCCAATTCTTAATTCTCTGATTTTATGATTGTCATTATTATGGTTATTTTTCAATCCCTCCTCTTGTATTTGTGTGCTCCTCTTAATGGCTGTTGCAAACTTCCCTCTATCCTTACTAAGAAGATGATAACTCCCTTCATTTTCCACGACCAGAGAAAAAGAGAAGGCCGGTGAGTTTTCTGTCATTTCTACCCACCACTTTAATTACCTCCATCAGGTCTCTCCCAGCATTGAGCTCTTGAGTATCAAAAAATAATCCCATACAGTCCAGAACTCCCAGACCATATGGTGTGGTCACTGAGTGATGGTTGAGCCAGTAATGGGTGGCCTGAGAGGTTTATAGGGATCCAAGCCCTCTCAAAATCCCTTTTAGCACAATCAGATTATTCCCTGTAATTGGCAATAGGAGAACTTTAGAGACTAAGAGGATATGGAGAGGGCCGGTGTACATGTGCACATGGGGAAAAAGGAAGTAGTGAACGAGAGGGTGAGGGGAGAGCTCTGAAGGAAGGGAGCAGCTGCTGCTCTGCAGGGAGGCTTGGCTCAGCACACATCTGAGACCCCCTCCAGCTTCTAATTGCCTAGTGTCAAGTTAATAGCCTCCTCTACCTGCTGGGCAGCCTGGAGGATGAGGGGAGATTTGGGGAGTGCAGGTGAGACAAAGAACAATGGAAAAGTCCAAGGAGAAAAAATCACAGGATCACAAAACTGGAAGGGGTCTTTGAGATAATCTAATTTTCAGATTAGTGAGTCAGTGTGGTGAAGGACCTTTTATTTAGAGAAAGAAAAACTGAGCTCATTGCTTGGCTCTCCTCTAGGTGAGACTTTAGGAAAATTACCTCAACTCTCTGTGCCTCAGTTTCCTCATATATAAGATAGGGACAATGACATCTGTGTGTGTGTGTATGTGTGTGTAAACCATCATCTGTTTAATGAGCCCTGGTTAAGAATTTTCAACCAAGGCAAAGGGGTTGCTGTAGAGCTCCTAATAGTCTAGATGAGTTGTCTGAACCCCATAAATACATAACTGGTATATGGCAAAGATAAGAATTGGATACCATTTTTTCTTACTTTGAGACCAAGTTTCTAACCTCTCCATTGTATCACACTGCCTCTTAGGTAATAGAATTCCATATTTAGAAGGGCATGCAGAGGCCATCTGGTCTAACCCACAGCTAGAGGAAAAGCCTACACCATTGAAGAAGGGTTATGGTACTTCTGCTTGAAGACGACAGCTTCCTGAGACAGACCAGCTCATTTTGTAACACCTCTCATTAGGAAGGAGTTTTCTTAACATTCACCTCAATTGTCATCTTTGGGTCTAGTTTGCATTGTTCCTAATAATGCCCTGTGGTGTTAGGCAGATTAAGTCTGATCTCTTTTTCATTATAACCCTTTAAATAGCTAACATACATACCTCTTAATATTCTCTTCTCTAGACTAAACTTTCCCATTTCCCTCAGCTAATGCCAAATAGATGCTAATTTGGGTCCCTCACCATCTTGGTTATCCTATCCAACTCCAGTCTTGGACCAATTTGTCAATGTCTTTTCTAAAATACAGTGGCCAGAACAGAGTTGCTGTGTATAAAGTCCATTGTTTAGGAATGAGATGTTAACTGATCTTTTCCAATACAGCAACCACTGTTGAGTTTTCCAAATTTGCTGGCATATTGAGTGCAGCACTTTAACAGCATCATCTTTTAGGGTTTTAAATAGCTCAGCTGGAATTCCATCACCTCCACTAGCCTTAATTAAAAGACACTTGTTCCTTGGAAGGAAAGCTACGGCCAATCTGGACAGCATACTAAAAGGCAGAGACATCACCTGGCTAACAAAGGTATCAACAGTCAAAGCTATGGTTTTGTTTTCCAGGGGCAACATATGGCTATGAGGAAAGCTGAGCACTACAGAATTGACACTTTTGAATTGTTGTGCTGGAGAAGATTTCTGAGAGTCCCTTGGAAAGCAAAGAGATTGAATCAATACTTAAAGAAATTAATTCAGACTATTCACTGGATGGTTAAATACTGAAGCTGAAGCTGAAATACTTTGGCCACAAAATGAGAAGACAGGATTCTTTGGAAAAGGCCATGACACTGGGAAAGACTGAAGGCAAAAGAAAAAGGGGAAGGCAGAGGATGAGATGGATAGGTAATGTCACAGAAATAACAAGAATGAACTGGGACAGATTTTGAGAGAAAGTAGAGGACAGAGGGGCCTGGCATACTATGTACCATGGGGGTCATGAAGAGTTGGACGCAGCTAAACAAAACCAAGAAAGTACATTATTATCATACTTTCTCTCTCTGTCTCTGTCTTTCTGTGTGTGTGTGCATGTGTCCAAGTCTCTGTGCTTAATTTAGGAGAAAGAAAAATGAGGAAAAAATGGCGGCTTCTAATCTTACACTATGCTGGGCTAATATAACAGGGCCACCAATAGATTAAAAAAAACAAACCCTACATAGCTTATGATGACACCAAAGGAGGGATTCTTGACAAAATGTTCTAAGAAAATTTGAGGAGGCAGAGGACTAACAATCAGGGAACTCAGGAACAGCGCAATCCTTCCCCAAAGGATCTCACAATTCTATTATTACTGCTGTTCCTTCAAGTTTCTTAATAACTATGGCTTGGAACAGTGTAAGAAAAGTAACTAAATCATCCCTGTCTTTTAGCTCTTGATTTCACTCCTGGAAAGCCAAAGACAGAAATGATCACTTTTTCAATTTGTCAAGAAATATTTCCTTTTTAAAAAAATATTGTTTATTTTTAGTTTACATCATTCATTACCATGATGTTTTGAGTTACACATTTTCTCCCTCTCTTTCCCCTACCCACCAGCCCAAAATAGCGATCCCACTGTATACCCCTTCCCCCAGTCTGCTCTCTCCTATATCCTTCCCCATCATCCCTCTGACTTTCGGGTAGGGCAAGATGGATCTCCCTAACCCAGGACCTGTATATCTTATTTCCCAGTTCCATGTAAATAATAATAATGATAATATATACATACACACATATATATATATATACATATATTTTTAACATTTGATTTTAGAAATTTAAATTCTAGATTCTTTCCCTTCTTCCCTCATCACCCACCCCCACTGGAAAGACAAGCAGTTCAATACAGGCTGTACATGTGTAGTTATGCAGAACATCTCCACAATGGACATATTGTGAAAGACTGACTATATTTCCCTCCTTCCTATTCTGCCCCCCACTTGTTCTATTCTCTACTTTGTCCCTGTCCCTTTACAGAAGTGTGCACTTCTAAGAACCCTCCCCCCAAACCTGCCCTCCCCTCCATCCAACCCCCTCTGATCCCCTTTCCCCCTACTCTCCTTTAAGTCAAGATATGCAATTTAGAGTGTATGTCATTCCTTCCCTAAGCCAAATTCAATGAGAGTAAGGTTAACTCATTCCCTTTTGCCTTCCTGTTCTTCACCTTCATTGTAACAGTTATCCCTTGCCTCTTCTATATGGGAGGATTAACCCCATTCTGTTGCTCCCTGTCTCCTCTCATTCTATTCCTCTCCCACCTTTCAATTTCACCTTTTAAAATGTTATTCCATTCTATTCAATTGATTCTGTGACCTCTGTCTATGTACACATGAATACATACACTCACATATGTATTCCTACGCATATGTACTCTCCTATATAGACATATATGTATGTATACACACGCACATTTATATTCCTTTCAACTATCCTCATACTGAGCAAAGCTTCATAAGTTACAATTATCATTTTTACATGTTGGCATGTATATAGTTCAACTTTGATAAGTTCCTTATGAATTCTTTTCCATTTTTACCTTCTCATGCTTCTTGTATTTGAATGTCAAATTTTCTATTAAGTTCTATTTTTTTTTCATCAAGAAAGCTTGGAAGTCCTCCACCTCATTGAATTATCATATTCTCCCCTGGAACATTATACTCAATTTTTTCTGGGTAGGTGGTTCTTGGTTTTAATCCTAGCTCTCTTAATCTCTGAAATATCATATTCCAGGACCTTCGATCCCTTAATATAGAAGCTCCTAGATTCTGGGTTATCCTGATGATGTTCCACAGTATTCAAATTGTTTCTTCTTGGCAGCTTGTAATATTTTCTCCTTGATCTGGGAACTCCAGAACCTGGCTATAACACTCTTAGGAGTTTTCTTTTTAGGATCTTTTTCAAGAGGTAATTGGTGAATTCTTTCAAGTTCTACTTTGCTGTCTGGTTCTAAAATATCAGGGCAATTTTCCTTGAGAATTTCTTGAAAGATGCTTTCTAGGTTCTTTTTTTGATCATGGCTTTCAGATAGTCCAATAATTTTTAAATTGTCTCTCCTGGATCTATTTTCCAAGTCAGTAATTTTTTTCAAGGAGATATTTCACATTGCCTTCTATTTTTTCATTCATTTTGATCTGCTTAATAGTATCTTGATTTCTCATAAAGTCATTTGCTTCCATTTGCTCCACTCTAATTCTGAAGGAATTATTCTTTTCAGAAAGCTTTTGAGATTCTTTTTCCATCAGGCAAATTCAACTTTTTAAGGCATTCTTCTCCTCATTGGCTTTTTGAGCCACTTTTGCCATTTGAGTTAATCTATTTTTTAAGGTGTTATTTTTTCTGTCAGGTTATTGACTCTCTTTTCATGATTTTCTTGCAGAATTCTCATTTCTCTTCCCAATTTTCCCTCCACTTTTCTTATTTGGTTCTCAAAATTCTCCCTAAGCTGAATTATGGCTTGTAACCAGTCTACATTTTTCTTGGAAGCTTTTGGTGTGGGAGTTCTGACTCTGTTGTCTTCCTTCCATTCTATGCTCTGATCCTTTTTGTCTCCCAAAAAGGAATGTAAAGTTGGATTGCTTGCTTCCTTTGCCTGCTCATGTTGCCAGTCAATTACTTGATTTTTGGGCACAGTAGAACTTTGCTTTCAGAGGAGTAAGCTTTGTCCAAAATTGCTGGGGTTTTTGCAGCTGCCGGGGCTATTAGGTGGCCACTGTCTCTGCAGCCCCCATCAGTTTTGGCTCACTGATCACGCACCTCAGGACCACCACCATGATCCTGATTCAAGCTGGTTAAGGCAAGAGCACTTAGTCTCTGAATGATTGCTTTGCCACCCCCACCCCCCGCCCACAATCTGCAGGATGGGAGCTCTGAAGCAGCCACATAGAAGCAGCTGCAGGGCTGCTTCCACTCCTTCTTGCCCTGGAGGCAGACAGCTGGATTCTCTCCCCCAAATTTAGCTGAGTTCCACTGAGCTTTCACTTAGTCCTTGTGTCTTACAGGTTGATAATTCTGGAAACCGCCACAGCTGCCAGTGATCTGCTCTCCTGAAAGCTCCAGCCATAGCTTGTTCTTGTTGCCCTAGGGCTCCAGCCACGGGTTCATGAGGTACTGGTCTGGGCTCCCAGCATGCTTCGATGAACCTCTTCCCATCAGCCTGATGGGCTGCCTTTAGTGGGAACTTTGTTACTCTGTAATTTTGTGGGTTCTGGAGCTCTAAAAGTTGTTTAGAGTCATATTTTATAGGTATTTGAGGTAGTTATGGGGGGAGCCATTGAGTTCTCCACTTCTAAGTGGCCATTTTGACTCAATAAATATTTCTTAAGTCCCTACTATGTGGGAAAGAGATGCAAAGGCAATGAATTAAATAACTTCTACTCTCCTAAAGCTTCCATTCAAATGGAACTGACAATAAGTATGTATGGAATAAACAGAAATAAATACAATTTAGTTAGGGAGGGAAGGCTCCAGAAGCTGAGAAGACTTTGTGGAGAAGGTGTTGCTTGAGTTGATAGAAGTGAAATGTTTTGTGTGGCAGAGAAGAGGAGAGGATAGGAGAGAGTGTATTCCATGCATAAATCAATGGGAGATGGAGTGCTGTATACATTGAGGACGTCATTTTGGATGGATTACAGAGAATATGAAGAGCCATAACATAAAGCTGGAAAGATGGGGTTTCAAAGAGGTTGGGCAGGGCTCAAAGACTCAGCAGAAGAGTTTTAGCCCCAGTGCTTAGAACAGTGCTTGGCACATAGGAAACAATAAATAATTTATTTCTTTATCTGTCTTTCTAGTTATATCTATCCTTGTTGCTTGTTCTTCATTCATGAAGAGGATCGTGGCATCAGGAAGGTGATATCATGACTGGCAAGTGAACTGGATTTAAGTGAGGGAGGCTGTCCAAGGTCCCAGCCTCACTTTCTTCTCCAGAGCCATCTAGGTCTAGCAGTGAAATATAGATCAGGACAATGGGGGATGACCCTATCTACCCTAGAGACCATAGAGAGTCACTGGAGTTTTTTGAGCTGGGGAGTAACCCGATTAGATATTTGCTCAAGGAAAATCACTTTAGTAACTGTGTGGAGCATGGAGCAAAATCTTTGAGACACTTAGGACAATTAGGAAGAAGTTATTGAGATAGTCCAGGTGAGAGGTGATGAAGGCCTGAATTAAGATGCTGGCAGTGGGAGTAAAAAGGAGTGGAAATATACAAATAATGTAGAGTTAGAAATAGCAAGATTCAGGAAGACCGAATATGCGGGATGAGGGAGACTTCTTGAGTCCCAGGCCAGAGCTCTACTCACTGCACTGTATAGCTGAATTCTATGAGACAGTGATTTCAAGAGGTAGACATTCTAGTGATATGGGATTAGGAAACATTTCCCTTAAAGAAATACATACACTGTACTTCCAAGGAAGCAAAGGGTTGTTATTTATCCTTTGTTCATGAAAAGGAACAATGATATCAGAAAGGTAATGTCTTGACTTGCTAGAGAATTGGATTTAAGTGAGGCAGGGCTGTGGAAAGTCACAAGTCTCAATGGCTGCTCTGAAACCATCTTAGTCAAGTGTAAAACATAGGTCAGAAAGACTGGAAATAGTCTTGGATACAGTGAGATACCTTGGCCTTTTAAAGCTAAAGTCTTTCCCAGGTCTCAGTTTTGTGGAGAACAAAAAATATTTCAGGCATGGGACAGCAAAATGCCTAGGCTAGACAGGCAGGGTTACACAGACATCAGTATCTGAAGTGGGATTTGTTAGAGGCATATATATATATATATATACACACATATAGGGGGCAACCAGCAGGCCAGTTTGAAATCTGTAGAAACTGCGTCACTAGAGCATTTATGATGATGATAACAACTAGGAATTACTAAGAAAGTATAAGAAAAGAGTGAGAACAAAGGTAGGAAATGATCTGTAGGCCAAGAACAGCCCTCCAGTAGCTTCAACAGATCATGCTGCATTGACACCATCAACTCCAGGAGCTCCAGATAGGGTAGTAAGGGAGTCAAGAAGAGCTGAGTTCAAATCTGCTTTGGTCACTTAACTTAATTGTGTGACATAATCATTCTGTGCCCTAGTTTCCTCATCTATAAAACTGGGGAAATAATAGCACTTTTACAATAATTTGATGGTGTAAACCGTAATCTCCTACATAAATGTTAACTATTGGCAGAATTAATTTTAAAATTTATTTTCTTGTTTACATCACTCATTTCCATGAGATTTTGAGTTACAAATTTTCTCTTCCTCTTTCCCTTACCCACAACCCCCAAACAGTGATCCAACTGTAATGCCCCATCCCCCAATCTACTCTCTCCTATGTCCTCCTCCATTGCCCCTCTAACTTTCTGGTAGGGCAGGATGGGTCTCCCTACCCCAGTACCTGTATATCTTAATTCCCAGTTCCATGAAGTTTAATAATAATAATAATAATAATAATAATAATAATATACATGTACATGTACATATACATATACAAATTCATATACATATACATATATATTTTTAACATTTGATTATAGAACTTTAAATTCTAC
>CM053597.1:235737235-235752272 GCA_028646575.1 Pseudocheirus occidentalis | reverse complement strand
ATGTCATACCTTCCCTAGGCCAAATTTAATGAGAGTAAAGTTGACCCTTTCCCTTTTGCCTTCCTGTTCTTCCCCTCCATTGTAAGTTATCCCTTGCCTCTTATATATGAGATGATTAACTCCATTCTGTCTCTCCCTATCTCCTCTCATTCTAATCCTCTCCCACCTCAGAATTTCACCTTTTAGAGTATCATCCCTTTCTATTCAATTGATCCTGTGCCCTCTATGAACTCATATATAAACGCACTCAGATATGTATTCATACACACACACACACATATATACCCTCTTATATAGACATATGTATATGTATATGTATATAGACATTTGTATTCCCTTCACGTATTCTCATACTGAGAAAAGTTTCATAGGTTACAATTATCATTTTTCCATGTTTGACATGTTTTCAATGTCCAAATTTCAGCTTTGATAAATTCCTTATGACTTGTTTCCAGTGTTTACTTTCTAATGCTTCTTGTATTTGAGTGTCAAATTTTCTTTTCATTTCTGGTTTTTTCAAGAAGAATGTTTGAAAGTCTTCCACCTCATTGAATGACCCTATTTTCCTCTGGAACATTATACTCAATTTTGCTGGGTAGGTGATTCTTGGTTTTAATCCTAGCTCCCTTGATCTCTGGAATATCATATTCCAGGACCTTTGATCCCTTAATGTTGAAGCTGGCTATAACATTCCTAGGAGTTTTCTTTTGGGAATCTTTTTCAAGAGGTAATTGGTGAATTCTTTCATGTTCTATTTTGCCTTCTAACTCTAAAATGTCAGGGAAATTTTCCTTGAGAATTTCTTGAAGGATGCTTTCTAGGTTCTTTTTTTGATCATGGATTTCAGGCAGTCCAATAATTTTTAAATTGTATCTCCTGGATATATTTTCCAAGTCAGTGGTTTTTTCAAGGAGATATTTCACATTGTCTTCTATTTTTTCATTATTTTGGATCTGTTTAATAGTATCTTGATTTCTCATAATGTCATTTGCTTCCATTTGCTCCACTCTGCTTCTGAAGGAATTATTCTCTTCAGAATGCTTTTGAGATTCTTTTTCCATCTCGCCAATTCAACTTTTTAAGGCATTCTTCTCCTCATTGGCTTTTTGGGTCTCTTTTGCCTTTTTAGCTAATCTATTTTTAAGGTCTTATTTTCTTCAGTCAGGTTGGTGAGTCTCTTTTCATGATTTTCTTGCATCATTCTCATTTTCCTTCCCACTTTTTCCTCTACTTCTCTTATTTGGTTGTCAAAATCTTTCTTAAGCTGATCTTTGGCTTTTAGGCAATCTCCTTGTTTCTTGGAAGGTTTTGGTGTGGGAGTTTTGACTGTGTTGTCTTCCCCCCATTCCATGCTTTGATCCTTTTTGTCCCCAAAAAAAGCATTCTAGAGTTCAAATGCTGTTCTTACTTTGCTTCCTTTTCCTGCTCATGTTGCCAGTGAATTATTTGTCTTTTCGGCTCTGTGGAACTCTACTTCCAAAGGGGAAAGCTCTGTCCCAAATTGCTGGGGTTTTCACAGCTGCTGGAGCTATTAGGGAGCTGATGCGGCTCCCACGAGCTTTGGCTCACAGAAATCATACCCCAGGACCACCACCCAAGACCGCAGTCCAGATCCAGGCCACTCAACACAAAATCACTTAGCCTCTGAAAGATCACTTGGCCCCCCCTGCAGTCTGTAGGCTAGGAGCTCTGAAGCATCCACGTGGTAGCTGCTGCAGGGCTACCACTTCTGCTTCTTCTTTGCCCTGGAGGCAGTTTGGCCAGACTCCTTTTCTCCCCCAAATTTAGCTGAATTCCAGTGACTTTAACTTAGTCCTTATTTCTTCTGGCTTGATAAATCTGAAAACTGCTACAGCTGCCTCTGATCCACTCTCCTGAAGGCTCCAGCTGCAGCTAGTACTGGCCTCCCCAGGGCCAAGCCATGATTTCAGGTTGGGCTGGTTTTGGCTCCCAACGCTAAGATGAGTCCTTCCTTCCGAGCTGCCTTCAGTAGGAGTTGTGTTTTCTCTATTTTTGTGTGAGCTTTGGAGGCCTAACATTTGTTTAGAGTCATTTCTTATAGTTATTTGAGGTGGCTATGTGTGAGCTGCAGCATTTTCCTGCTTCTATGCTGCCGTCTTGGCTCTGCCCCCTAGAATTCTTTTATTTACTCACCTTGTATTTACTTGAGATTGTATTCACTCATTCGGGTTGAGATTCAATTCCCACTTCCAGATACTTATTATCTATGGAACCCTAAGCAAGTCACTACCCTTTATCTGCTTCAGTTGCTCCATTTTTAAAAAAAAAAATCTGTTGGATCTAAATTCCATTTCAGTTCTAAATCTATGATCCACTATTGATATGAGAAGAGATAGTATGGGGGAGTAGATAGGAAGCCTCCAAGCCAGGGAGACCTGGCTTCAAGTCCAGCTTCTAATATGTAATGTCTATGTGACCTAGGCAACCAGTACTTCTCTTTAAGCCTATAGGTTGCAGAGAAGGTAATGGTCTGTACTAGTATAAAGAGTGTCCTCATCCAGTATTCCCCTTTCATAGCTTTGGTCTTTGTTCCCTGGATTAACCCTGGAGCCTGGCACAAACAGTCGATGCTTACTAAATGTTTGTCAGATTGAATCCCAGTTATACAAATGAAGGATGTGAGACTTTGAGAGGTTGTGACTTCTTAACCTCTGCCTTCAATTTTCAGCTAAAACCCCACCTAAAGCAAGAGGACTTTTATGGTGGGGGCCCCTTAATGCTAGTGCCTTCCCTTTATTGGTTATTTCCAGTTTTTCCTATCTGTGTCTTGTTTGTATGGAGTTGTTTGTATATGATCTCATCCAATAGTCTGTAATCTTCTTGTGAGAAGGGAGAATGGCTTTGAATCTCTGTCTCCCCATGGTTTATGACCATACCTGGCACAATGCTGGTTGACTGGTCTTCTCCATAGTCACATGGAGTTGACCCCAAGGCAGGCATGTTCTTCACATACTAGCACACACTGCTCTCTAGAACTTGGCACAGAGTTTGAGAAGAAAATAACAGCAGCAGCAACAGTAACAGTAAGAGTGATGATGATGATGATGAGTATGATGCTAGCCAAACAAATTCAGTAATCTAGACACAAATAAAGCACAATTATTTACAAGATTTTACAGGTCACTTCTCAAAGGGAATGGATCATTTTTCTTTGTCCTTGAAGAGATGCATGTCTCTCTTGTATGATTCTGGGAACAAACAACTTACTTGCTGCTGTGAAGAAAAGACAGCAGAGAGCCCATAAAAACATCAGGCCTTCAAATATGGGAATTAAGGTATTTATGAAAAGGTTGTACTTGGGAGGAATAAGGGGCTCAGAATAGTTTTACAGAGAGAAAACAAAGTGTATGAGGTCAGGATGATGGGTAAAGACAGAGGCAAGAACAAAGAAAGGTTATCCATCTATTGAATGAGAAAGCAGAAGGAAGGGCCAACTCATGATAGCATACCCACGTATGCTTTTATTCTGGTGACTCATCTGTGCAGATGAATCTGAAATAACTAATGGAAGCAGCTGCTCATAAAACAAAAACAAAAGACTGCTGTGCGAAGGCCATGTGACGTAATAGAATAGGAAAGGATCTGTGTTCAAATTCTGCTTCTCACATTTCTCACATTTACTGACTGTGTCCTTGGACAAGTTGCTATCCTCCTCTGGGCTTCAATCTTCTCATTTCTAAAACAAAAGGAATGAACTAAATGGACTGTGAACACCTTTCTGGATTTAGATTTATGACCTTAAATGTCCACATAGTACAAAGAACTAGAGTAGGTGCCAGGGATGCAAAGATGAAAATGAGTCAGTCTTTGCCCTCATGGAGCTTATATTCTGTTACAGGATACCAAACTTTTACAATTTTACAAGGTAGTTTGAGAGGAAGGAAGAAGTGGGGAGGGAGAAAGACAGAAAACAACTGAGAGAAGGAGGAGGAGGAAATGGAGGAGGAGGAGGAGGGAGAGAGAGTGAAAGAGGAGAATGAGAAGAAAGAAGGGGAAGTAGGGAGACAGAAAAAGGGGGAGGGGAGAGGGAAAGGAAGAGGGAGAAGATGAAAGAGAGAGAGAGGGAGGAGGAGAAGGAGAGAGAGAGAGAGAGAGAGAGAGAGAGAGAGAGAAGGAGGGAGATAGGAAGGGAGGGAGGGAGAAAGGGTGAGAAAGATCACTAGCAGACCTCAGTCCTACCCCATTACATATCTACTCTTCCTCACACCTGGACCAAATGCACAACAGCAGCATCTAAGCTCCACTCATCTTAGTAATCAGTGATTCGCTCCTCTCAACAATCAAATCTGCAACCACCAAATTGACCTTTATATTGAATTTACACTCAAAGCACACACCACTCTTTCTCCAGCATAATACAGTTTTCCTCTCTAACCTCAAGGTGAAAGTATTACATAACCCATCAACAGCTTCTTTTCCATGTGCCCTGAATCTCTTTTCAGGTTCAGTCTCTCAGCCTCTAAATAATATAGATTTTAAAATTTGCAAAAACAGCTTTAATTATGTTGTCTCAAATGATCCTTACAATGACCCTGGAAGCAACCTGAGGCTCAGAAAAGTATACAAGCTTGTTTCTTGTAATACAGCTAGTAAGCATCAAAACCAGGTCATTCCTAACTCCAGATCCAACACTGTATCCAGTATGATGGCTGCTTCTCAGCTAATCCTGATACCCTGTGGAACTGTCCCTTCTATACTCCCTCTGTGTTCTCTGAGTCATGCTTGTTTCTATCTTTTTTCTTTCTTTTAAAAAATCTGTTCAGTAGTTTTTTCCACAGTTACACATAAAAACAATTTAACCTTCATTTTTAAAATTCCAAGTTCCAAATTGTCTCTTTCTTCACTTCTCTCATTAAGAAGGCAAGCAATTTGATATAGGTTATACATGTGTAGTTATGTGAAATATATTTCCACATTAATCATGTTGTAAAAAGAAAACATAGACAAAAAAAACAAGAAAAAAAGAACGTTTAAAAAGTATGCTTTGATCTGTATTCAGATTCCATTAGTTCTTTCTGGTGATGGATAACATTTTTCATCATAGTTCTTTCAGAGTTGTCTTGAATCATTGTGTAGCTCAGATAGCTAAGTCATTCTTAGCTGATCATCTTACGATATTGCTATGTACAACGTTCTACTCACTTCAGTTTGCATCAGTTCATTCAGGTCTTTGCAGGTTTCTTTCACAGCATCCTGCTCATTGTTTCTTATAGCAAAATTTTATCCATCACAATCATACACTACAATTTGTTCAGCATTTCCCCAATTGATGGGCATGCTCTCAATTTCCAATTTTTGCCACCAGAGAAGAGCTCCTATTTTTGTGCATGTAGGTCCTTTATGTTTTTATCTCTTTTGTGATGCAGACCTAGTAGTAGTGTTCCTGGATCAGAGGGTATACATAGTTTTATAGTTTGCGGGGCATAATTCCAAATTGCTCCAGATGAGTTCTCAACCTGTGGGTCACAACCCCTTTGGGGGTCAAATGACACTTCCACAGGGGTCACAGAAGTCGCATAAGACCATCGGAAAACATATATTTCCGATGGTTTTAGGAACTGAGACACCGCTCCTCTATCCATCGAGTATTAAAGGGTTGAAGCATTAGGAAGGTTGAGAACTGCTGCTCTAGATAATGGTTGAATCAGTTCACAACTCCCCCAGCTTGTTTTTAGATTTCCGCTTCCCAAGTGTACAATGTCCCAGGCTCTGGACCTAGTAGTGCATAGTTATTGTAGTCAATTGAATTTTGTTATTTTTTTTTTCTAAAATTAGACTACAATAAACAAATGAGCATTTCCACATAGATAGAAAAAGAAGATTGTATATGAAAGTGTGAACCTGTAATAAATACAGATTGCTTTTATATCCATTTGAGGAAACTGAGGCTCAGAGAGATTAAAAACCTTCCCATAGTCACTCAATTAGTAAGTAGCTTGGTGAGATAATGTGACTTGTCCGGGATCATACAGCTGGTAGGATAAAGCTAGACCTTGAACCAAGGTCCTCTGACTACAAGCCTAGGACTCTTTAAAAGACAATATCTAAACATACAACACAGTCCAATTTTAATGCATTTAATGTTCAGGTTTCCCATACATTTTTCTCCTATCCTTTTCTACCTCCTTTCATCAGAAAGTTCTACCTATCAGTCAGAACAATGCACCTTGGACTATGCCTCTGCCCTCCTTGCTAATAGCACTTGCCCCCACAGGTCAGATTTTAAAGCCGCTGAAACGGCCTTCCTTTTGCCAAGGCATCAACCATCAGAAGGGGTATCAGGCTACATGTTGCAGATGCCAAATTTATGAAGTACCAGCCATCCTTAGGAAGCAAGCAAAAGATGCATTGACCAGCCTGGCCAGAAAATGCAACAGCAGCAGCAGCAGCAGCAGCAGATGGCCAAGGCAGCAGCAGTAACTTCCTGCACTCAGCATTTCCCTGGGAAAACAAGCTTCTTAAATGAGCTCCCACCCTCCTTCATGTGCATAGCCCTGAGATGGCAGGTGGCCCATGCCAGTCAGTGCGTTTGCTCCATCTGTGTCCTCTCCTATTTCTCTTCTTGTCATGGAAAAATAGTTAACCAAACACTTGCATTAATAATTTCAATTCCCTCTAAATGGCTCAATTCCCAAGTGTTCCCAATGACAGCATTATCACTTCCCCCTCCACTCTCTTCTACTGTAACACAAGGGAACCCTCTTTACATTTATGTCTCCTTAGGTCTATGTAGCTTGGGTCTGTGGTTATTAATAATTCCTCTATGGCAAGCATTAACTTTTTAACTTAGGACCTCTTCTTCTGCCAAACAGTGATAAACCAGCTTATCAAGGAAGGGGCACCAAAGTGAAGGTCATCAGCCCATAATGACTTAGGATTGAAAAGATGCCTTGGAGGTGGTCTGTTCAATCCTCAACTGGAAAAAAATTCCAGCTTGTGCTTGAGACCTCTTGAAATGGAGAACTTATTACCTGGATCATAGATTTAGTCCTGGAAGGGATCTCAGAGCTCAATTTGTCAAATGCCCTGATTTTACAGATGAGGAAACTGAGGCCCAGGGAGGTTAAATGTTTTGCCCAAGGTCACACGGGTATCATACTTCAAAAATTTGATTTAGACCCAGGTCTTCCAGAGAGAATACCTTATTCTACTTTGGACAGCAGTCATTGTTAGGATCTCTGTCTCTGTCTCTCTGTCTGTCTCTGTCTCCACACCTTCTCTTTTTTCCCCTATCTATACATACAGAGATAGAGATAGGTATGATATAGACATAGATATCTATCTATACCTGTATGGTATCTATATCTATTTCTGGAGTCTATCTTTATGATAGCTACATCCATCTAAAGATATCTGTGATCTCTCTCTCTCTCTCTGTCTTTCTCTCTCTCTCTCTCTCTCTCTCTCTCTCTCTCTCTCTCTCTCTCTGTGTGTGTGTGTGTGTGTGTGTGTGTGTGTGTGTATGGAGCATTTAAGTGACTTGGTACAGCTAGGTGGAGCCATAGTTCATAGAACACCAGCTTGGAGTTGAAAGACTCACCTTCCTGAGTTCAAATCCAGCCTCAGGCACTTACTAGCTGTGTGACCCTGGGCAAGTCACTTAATCCTCTTGGCTTCAGTTTTCTTATCTGCAAAATGAGCTGGAGAAGGCAATGTCAAACAACTCTACTATCTTTGCCAAGAAAACCCCAAATGGAGTTCGACATAACTGAAGAACAATTGAATAACAATATTTATCTATCTTTCTATCTGCTTATCTATCCATCCATCCATCCGTCCGTCCATCTGTCCATCCATCCGTCTGTCCATCTGTCTGTCTACCTATCTGAGAGTGACTAGTGGTTGAGGGGCCCCCATCTATGAGTAACACATCAATGGAGAGCCATCATAGCATAGTGTAGTGGGTAAATACTAGCTGTCTGAGCATCAGTTTCATCATCTTTAGAATGGAAATAGGTGCCATCCTTACTCTGCTTGTGCAAATGAGAGACTATATATAAAGTTCCTTGCTAACTTTTAGGTGCTATAACTGTGTCCATTCATTCTTTGTATGAGAATTTACCTTCGTTTAACTTGTGCTGATTGGTTCTGATCACTTCCTCTGGGTCCTAGCAAGAAAAAGGCCAATCTTTATTAGAGGAGAGGCTCATGGGATCATTACATCAATGTATGAAAAGGGCCAAAGAGGTCATTAAGCACAAATCATTCATTTTGCTCAAGGTGAAACAGCTTGTAAGTTTTTGAATACAGGTCCTCCTGACTGTAAGTCCGGTGCCCTAACCTCTATGTAATATTGCCTCCTATAGGTAGCCTGATAGTTTAGAATGAGGACTGGATTTGAAGTCCTGGGTATGAATCCAGGCTCTGCCATTTATTTACTAATTGTATGATGGTGGGGAAATCAACCTAACCTCTTTGGGCCTCAGTATCCTTTCCTCTCAATTAAGAAGGTTGGACTATGGGATCTCTGCAGAGTATTTATGTTCTAAAACCTGTGGCCAGGAGTGGGCTACTTTGGTATCTTTACAAATCACGAAGGACCAAGAATATTCATGTTTTAAACAAAAGAAGCAATATAATTCTCCGTTTCAAAGTTGCCTTTAGTCTCTGTGGATTTAATAGAAATCCTGGGATAGATCTGTCCTTTGGTACTTTGTTTTATTTCATTGATGTGGAGATTTCCACCAGTGATAGTGAATGCAACACATGTGGAATTAGGAAAAACTGAGTTCAAATGACACATTAGACATATTAGCTGTGTGACTCATAACAAATCCCCTGACCATTATGGACCTCAGTTTTCTCATTTGTAAAATATTGGGGTCAAACTTGATGGCCTCCAAATTTCCTTCTACCTCAAAATCTATGATCCTTGAAGCTATTGCCTTGGATTTCATCTCCCTCTGCCTTGGTTTCCAAATCTATAAAATGAAAGGGTGGGTATGATGGTGTCCAAGGTTCCCTCCACCTCAAAATCTAGGACTAATGAACCCTTCCATACCTACCTATCATGTGTGACTATCCTCAGTGTTCTTTAAATGGACCACAGGAGAGACTATCCAAGGTGCTGAAATCCTTTCTCAAGTTCTTTTTACATTCCGCAGCTACTCTCAGAGTACATAGTCTGTCCATTGGGTATTCCTAGCTTGCACTAAATGATTGATTCACCTTTTATTTTTCCAGCTTGTATTTCCCTGTTAATGTCATTTATGATGCTTCTCCTACACATCTTTATTTACAACTAGTTAAAATCTATGTAAGTCCACAATGGACATACTTTTTCTATTGTCCTTTGTATGACCCTCAACTTCAATTTATTCAAGATTCTGGTTTTCCAGAAGTTGCAGCATTATCTTAAAATATTGTTGCCAAAAAAAGACATATCTTCGTTTCAAGAAGAAGTTGGAAGTCATGAAAAATGTCACACTTTCCAAGTACTTTCTCGTCTACTCTCCTATTTAATTCTGGACCCAGACCATCCATCTGTAATGTCTGTCCAAAATACTGATGGACTAGGTCTATGGGTGGTTCATCCAACTGCATGTCATAGTTTGAACAATAAGCAGACTTTGTCCATCTGCTTGGTTAAGGCCAAACTCTTTTTGGCAGTTATGCTCCACTTCTGGAGTCTGAAATATTCTGGATCTTGTGGCAATCAGCATGATGTCATCTGCAAATGAGGACATTTAGAAATTCTACCAATTTTAGAAAATCATATTTTTCCATTAGTACTGTACACTGGATTTCCCCTGGGAGAGTGGAAGCATCCCTTGCAAGTCTGCTTCTTCCAATTTGATGTCTCATTTGATACTAATAATCAAAGGTCAAGTAAAATTATGTTTGACATTACACCCTGCAAATACCCATATGATTCTGACATATGGACAGGGAACATATTGGTGGAAGAGAGCCATGAAGGACGTCTTTTTCTGCAAAACTATGAAGTATTCCAAGCCTATGAGGTGACATTCTTACCAGTTTGGTCTGGTTTTCCCATAAGGTTTCTGCATTGTCTTGGGAAAATTATTTAATACTTCTTGGTCTGTTTCCTTATCTGAGAAACAGGGATGAAAACACCTGCTCACCTAACCTACAAAGTTTTGCAAGGATACTTAAGATGGTAGGGGTGGAAATGCTTAGAAAAGTCCAATGTAAATATACAAACATATCAATACACAATCATTTAAATACCACAACATAGAGAGAACTTCAAGCACTTAAAGAATACATTTTACATTTCAATAGGGAATGATAGCTTAGAAAACATTTTTCTTCCAATGACCTTTGTGAAGTAGATAGCATGGAAATTTGAACCTTCCTTCTATAGATGAAGAAGCATAAGTTCTGAGAAATTAAGTGATTTGTCTATGGCCACACAATCCTATAAATGATAGACCCAGGTCTTTTGACAGTAAGCCTAGTGTCCTTTCAACATGAATGAATGAATGAATGAATGAATGAATGAATGAACTAATAAAAGAATGAAAAAACATTTGTTAAGTAGTCCCTGTGTGTTAGCTCCCTTGTCCCTTTCCCACAATATCCTTACAATTCTCCATTGTGAGAGACAATACATTGGAATAAAGTGGTGAAACTTACTAAGCTGGAGAGGGTTTACTCTTTCAAGAGGGAAATTGAGGAAATGAAGTTGATGACTTAAATGTTTTCACTCTGCTCACTTTAAATTCCCATTTAACTCCCATATTTAAGCATGTTCATCATTGTGTCCATTAACTATACTTTCTTCCTTTTTCTGAGGGGGGAAGGCAAAGCAATATGGGGTTAAGTGAATTGCCCAAAGTCACACAGCTAATAAGTGTGTCAAGAGTCTGACGCCAGATTTGAACTCAGATCCTCCTGACTTCAGGGCCAGTCCTCTATTCACTGTGTCAACCCACTGCCCCAACTATAGTTTCTTCCAAGAGAGTTTCTCATTCCATGATAAAAACCAGTTGTTAGCTATCTCTTGAAAGTTCATCATATAGGCTATTTCTATTTGTTTTTTTCAGTCTTTATAAATTGATGACCTCCAAGAACCTACTTGATCCCACATTCATACCATGAAGGAAAGCAAACTTCTAACCTGGTCAAAATTTAGTCATCTGGAAGAGCTACACTGAAGATATTACCCAAATCAATGAGGTCACTTATCCTTTTGAGTATTTTAGCAAAGCTTCAGGAACAGTAGCAGAATAACAGAGTGTTAGGACTGTATCGAATCTTAGAACTAAGAATGTCAGAACTGGGAAGGAACTTAAAATGTGAACTATCTGAACTTGGAAGAAAAGAATAGAGAATGTCAGCTCTTGAAAAAGCTAAGAATGTGGAATGCCACAGAGGGGATGAATCTTAGAATATAGAAAGTCAGGGCAGAGAGGAGATGTAGGTGCAAGAGTGTCAGTGCTGAGAAGAACTTTAGAAGCATTAGGAATGGTATGGACCTTAGAGACCATTTTGTTAAACCCTCCTCTCTTTCAGACAAGCAATCTGAAAGAAGCCTGGAACATAGAAGTGTATTTACTAAAGAAAAATAGCAAGCTACTACTGTACATTCCCAGTTGTGAGTTCCTTGCCCTATACCATACTGCTGAAACTTTGGACACTTATCCCAAAAAATTTTGCCATAATGTTTGTAGAGCATCCTACTTTTAGTGCTGAAAAAAACTTTAGGGTCCAGCTATTTCAAGGAAAATAATGTTTCTGAAATCTTTCAAAAAATGATCATGAGTACAAACCTTGATATTCTCACTCCTCAAGTGTCACTCTTTTGAATACACTTGGCTGTCTTATCATTCAGTGTAATTCCACACAAGTCTCTTAAGCACCTATCATATGCAGTTCCCTGCACATAGAAATGTAAATATGACATTGTTCTTGCCCTTGGGGACCTTATAATTTAGTGAGGGGAAGTAACAGTTACATGTAACAGGTATGATACTACCCAGCCATTGGCAAGTAGGTCATGATTACTAAAGGAATGAGTGTCAAGGGAAAGGAAAACATGAGTTTGGTGAAAAGTAGGGATATAGAAGTCATTAACATTGCCACTTGCATTGATATTGGCATTAGAAGCTAGGTAATGCAATGGATAGAGTGCTAAGTGTAATATCTGAATTCAAATCTTGCCTTAAATTCTTGATGGTTATGTGACCCTGGACAAATCTATTAGCAGAATGAGATTTGTTGACTTGGAGGTTTCTTTTAAAACTCTATTTATATTATATAGTAGACACACATATGTTTAAATATTTGAAAAAATTTAGCATTCTTTTTTAAGCTTTTGAGTTCCAAATTCAACTTAGGGGTTTCTGAGACCCTTTCTAGCTCTAAACCTTTGATCTTTTTAGAAAGACTCTGTTAGGAGATAATTGAACTTTCCTTGTAAAGAAGTCTCACAGATTCAGTTCCAGTAGAAGAAAAACAATGAGATCTAGCATGAAGGGCACCTGATATGGATGAATGGGAGGGGAACAATTCCAAATAGGAGTTGGCAGAGTTGAGAACAGAATAGCAGGGAAAGCAGCAGAAGCTTCAACTGTCTCACTCCTTTGACCTGTGTATATGACTGCTGGGAGAGGTATGGTAGCACCCTTAATTCCTGCATCTACTAATTCAATTCCCACAACCTCTTAATTGCTAAGAAAAACACTGATTCAATTGTGACTTGGGAGTTGGGATAAGAACTCAACTTCTGTAGTTTTTTCCCTCCCTGATTATTTGGCAGCTTTGGGTGGGGTGTGGGAGGGGAGCATTGAATGAAAGCCAAATATGTGTTCAGAGTACTGATATTAACTTCTTTCACCATTTGTATAAAATGTTTTTAATTAATTTATTACTCAATGAGGTATGTATGTACCTGCAAGAGAAGGGATGAAGTGGGAATGACTGGTAATACAAGGGCCGAAACTGAGTGAGTTTTTGGGAGTATACATGTGACCAAATGAAGCCAAGACCACTCATTCAAGGGAATAATTGAGGCGGAATCCCTCCCACCAGTTAGGCTAAGATTCAGATAGAGGAAAAGTGTTACTGATACAGTGGCCTCTGGTGTTGGGTGGTATGCATTACATGGGGTTTTAATTTTTTTATTTTATATAATTTATTCATTTATTTATTTGCTCATTTATCTATCTATCTTTCTACTTCTTAATTAATTAATTAATGTGTTTATTTATTTATTACTATATCTATGATTTCACTGGAATAAGGTAGTTTTGATAAGGACTCACTCTATCAAAGCAAAGAGAATTACCTAGAGCACAGAATAGTGAAGTGATTTGGCCAGGATCATACAGCTAGTATTTATCAGAAGACAGTTTTGGTCTCAGGTCTTCCTAATTCTAAGGCTGGCCCCTTATCCATTAGACTTGTAGTGAAAAGGTTAAATTTCAAATCTTTCCTTGGATGCTAGGGGTAACTAGGTCACACAGTGGATAAAATGCCAGACCTGGAGTCAGGAATACCTGAGTCCAAATCTCGCCTTAGACACTTACAAGCTGCATGTCCCTGGGCAAGTGACTTAACCCTGTTTACCTCAGCTTCCTCATCTGTTAAATGTGCTGCAGAAGGAGTGGTAAACCACTCCAGGATCTTCCCCAAGAAAATCCCAAATGAAGTCATGAAATGTCAGACATGGTTGAACAGTAATTTGGGACACAAGGTAGCTTATGTCACTTAGCTCAGACCCTCATACTATCGGCAAGTTTAACCCCATCCCATTCTTTGAATGTAGTTCATTGATTTTTTAATGGTATGAATTTAAAAAGACATGCAAAACCAAATGGTGAAAGAAACATGCAACCCTGAGTAAGTAACTTAATTTCTCTCTATGCCTCCCTTTTCATTGTTATTCAGTCATTTTTTCAGTCATGTCTGACTCTTTGTGACTCCATTTAGGGTTTTCTTGGAAGACACTTTAATTATCTATAAAAGGAATAGGTTGTACTTGCTGGCATCTAAGGCCACTTCCAATTCTAAGCCAATGATCCTCTAATTCCATAACTCCAAATCTAGTGCCCTTTCCCTTATACCACTAATCTCCCTTTTATTTACACACATTTACAAGCCTGAAAGGAAACAGAACTCAAATTCATAGGATAGAAAATGAGTCTGCTCCATTCATACCTGGCCCAGGCTGACTTCCTCCAAGTTGCCTAAACCTTCCCTAAATTAACAATCCTTTACAATACAGCATTTCTCACTGTTTCTCTGGTAGAAGTTTTCTTACATAACTTTTTTTTTGCTATCAACTTTGGGAGGATATTTGCTTCCTTGAGAGTCATCAGTGCTCTGTTAATGGGTGTTTTGCCTGCACAGAACTGGTGCTCTTGATGAACAATTCTGTTTTCTAAAAATTGCATTTCACCAGTTAAATCAATACCAGGCTTTGTTGGTTCTGATGAGAAGCCCCAGCTGTCCAGAGAACAGAGAAGCAATCATAGTACACATCTAGGTTATTTCCTTAAACAGCCCTGTGAAGTACGTTATACCACTAGTATCATCTTCATTTTACATAATGAAGCGAGTTGTGCTTTGTTTTATTTTATATTTCCCCTGACTCGCTAAGAACTTAGCAATTATAGGGAAGGCTTGCCTTCTCATACTATGCAATAGGGAATTAGGAATGAATTTAATGGCCTTTGAGGTCTCTTCTAACATTGTGAATGGCCCATTGGATGTTGGAGTGTGGTATAGTAGAAATGGCATTTACTTTGAAGTCAGAGGATGTGAGTTCAAATGCAGCTGCTTATGCTTTTGGAAGGCTGAAGATCAATTGAGTCAATCAGTCACTCCATCCTACAATAACAAATTTTTAACAGGGTGGGAAAGTTTGTGTTGAACAATTTCACTGGGTTTAAGGTGTCTTTGAAACCATTGCTTAAAAGGAAATTATATTCCACAGAAAATGTATTGGTATAGACAGTTGTTGTTGTTTGTCCTTAATTCTCGGTTTTTTTAATGTAATAAATTTTATTTGTTTTCTTGTTTACATCATTCAATTTCATGAGATTTTTGA
>CM053597.1:235721417-235736735 GCA_028646575.1 Pseudocheirus occidentalis | reverse complement strand
GTGTTGGAGGAGGGCATAAAAGGGAACAGATTGTGGGAGGGTCCTTACAGTGGGATCAAGGTTCTGGGCTGGGGGGTAGGGGCAAAAAGGGGAGAAAATTTGTAACTCAAAACCTTGTGGAAATGAATGATGTAACCAAGAAAATAAATTAAAATTTAAAAAAAGAGGAGACTAAAGGATAGATTTGATGAGTGTCTTCAATGGGCTGTAGGACTGAACTTCTCTTTCTCTTATTTGCCTCATTTGTAAATTGCTGACAGTACCTAAATTACAGGATTGTTGTGGGGATCACACACACATATATGTACTTGTGTGTCTATATATACATACATATAAATAAAATGCAAATCCTGAGTCATAAAGGTTGGCTATGATGTTACTATTGATAGAAAAAAAAAGAATTAGATCAAGGAAAGGGTTACTAGGGGCAAAAAGGATCTTTAGTATCAATAAAAGTACATAAAGCACGGGCTGAGTGTGTTGGAAAACTCCCTTCCTACTTTATGTCTACCTATATTGGCATCAGACAGTAGAATGGGGGAGTCAGAAAGAGGTAAAGATCTGTTGTCAAGATAAGGGACAACTTCCTAACCAAAAAAAATTGAAAATGGAATGAACAGTCTTGTGAGCTAGGGTCATCCCTTCAAGTCTTCAAGGGCAGGTTTAAGACTTCCTTTTCTATGAGGTTGAATTGAGAACTTATTCACATAGGGGCAAGTGGTTCTTCCCATCTCCTAGAAGTCTATGAATATAAAAAGAAAGGCACCAAAAATTCCCAAAGTGATTTCAGTTGGAAATTAGTGACAGAGAAATACTTTGAAGTATCTTGAGAAGCACTTCCATACCTTGAAGTATGGAGGCCACCCTTGAAGAAGGTTTGTTGTTTTAAATATAAAAGACTAGCTGGGTACCCTGCTATGCTTCCTAATAATGGAAACACCAACTTCCCAAAATATCATCCAGGGTCATAAAGAGCAAGAGAAAGCCTCTTGTAATGCGCCCCATTAGCCAACTCCAGCTCTATGATCCTAAAGGCCTACAATGGCCTATTGTAGAGAGACATAGATACCTGGATTGCTTAGACCTCTGTTAAAGGGGAATATACTTCCCATCAGAAGTATTTGTGTCACGGGCCTCAACCAAGAGTCACTTCCCATCAGTAAAGCTCTTTGATTTCCCTTTAGGTTGTCATAAAAAGGTGTTTGAAATGGTGGAAGCAAAAATTCACTCATAGATCCTCAAATTAGAATTTTAGTTCCTGATCAAAAACTGAAGAACTTCATAGAACTTGGGGGATTGTAAGGGCTGGAAAGACCTTTAAAAACTTTGAATGTCAAATTTTGATGGAACTTTAGAATGTGGATATGGCCATGGAAGGGGAATTAAAGGGAGTATGTCAGAGCTCAGAGATGTCTTAAAACATGGTAGATCTGAACTGGGTATGGGGACTGGTGCTTAGATCAGAGAATGTTCAAGCTATGAGGGACCTTAGAAGACAGAATATGACATGGAAAGGACCTTAGAACGTGGAATGTCAGAGCTGAGAGGGCCATCTCATTTTACAAACAAGACTAAGTCTCAAACGGGAAAAGGGACTTCAAATACATGTAGAATTTCTGAGTTCAGAGAATAAATCCCTTGAAACCTGAATCCCCTTAACATACACCATGACCTCAGATTTCATATACGAGGTTCTGTGTTCTAACATTTGATGTTCTGAGATCTTTTTAAGTTCTCATTTCCATACTCCAAACTTCTTTCCTGTGTATACATTCTATAATTTATCATTTTATGCTCTATGGGATTAAACTTGCTCTTCTTGAAGCCTGAGGGGAAAACAAGGATCAGTGAGAAATTGCAAAGAGATGGATTTAAATTAGTTATAAGGACAAATATCCTACCAATTAGAGATGTTGGGAAGTTGGATGGGCTGCCCCAGGAGGTAGTGAATCACCCTTCACTCACGGTCTTTAAGCAAAGTCCCCATGGTCATTTGTCAGATATGTGGTGTTGTCTTTTCCAAGTACAGGTTGGACTTAATTGCCTCAGGTTCCTTCCAATTCTGACATTCTGCAAACATGATTCTGTCTTTTGTGGTTCTGGCACTCTGATTCTAAGTTCCCTCCCAACTCTGAAATTTTCCATTATTAGTAAAGATTCTCCTAGATTTGACATTCCATGTTCCAAGATTCCTTCCAGCTGTGACATTCTTGATCCAAAGGATCCTCCTAACCCTGACATTTTATATCCTACGGTTCCTTTCAGTTCTGCCATTTCATGTTCTAAGGCAGGAGTGTGGAACCTGTGACTTCGAAGTCACATGTGATTCTCTAGATTTTCAAGTGTGGCTCTTTGACTGAATCTAAACTTGACAGAACTAATCCCCTTGATAAAAGGATCTGTTCCATAAAACTTTGACTCAGTCAAAAGGCTGCACCTTAGGACTTAGAAGGCCACATGTGGCCTCAAGGCCACAGGTTCCCTACCCCTGTTCTAAGCTCTATTCTAGTTCTGATAGTTTATTATCTCAATACTAAATGCTAAAATTTCTTTTCCAATGCTAAAACCCAATGTTTCCTTTTAAAAGCCCAGTTAGAGATGATATGTATTAGAAGCTTCATAGCCTAATCCTCCCTGGGTCCAAATCCTGCCCACTTACTGAGCATAAAATCTTTTGACCACATGGTTTATCTGACTCTACAACAGGCCCCTTGAAAGGGGAGTGAAATTACCTTTTTTTTGGCAAATGATGAGAATCAGAGAGTTTGCCATCTGTTTGGAAGCAGTAGGTAGGACTCTGCCTAGAGGCAAGCACCAGGAGAAAATAGCCTTAGGAGGTGTCTTTCAGCCTTCTGTTTCTTCCCTGATGCCCACATGCTTTCTGTATTTATAGTCTGTTTGTAAACTTCTTAGCTTATTTAGCAACTAGAGTTTATTTTTAGTCTCAATATTTCCTTTAAAAATACAGGTTATGCCTGGTGTTCAATAAACCCAAAGACCCCAACTTTTGGGAAAATAACTCACTATTTGACAAAGACTACTGAGGAAAACTGGAAAACAATAGGACATAACTAGGTGTAGACCAACATCTCATCTTACTTCCCATCAGAAATACTTGAATCACTGGACTCAACCAAGAGTCACTTCACATTAGCAAATCTCTTTGATCTCCCTTTAGGTTGTCATAAAAAAGTGTTTGAAATGGTGGAAATATTCAGTCATAAATCCTAACATTGGAATTTTAGTTTCTTGTCAAAAACTGGAGAACTTCACAGAACCAGAGAATTGTTAGGGCTGGAAAGAACTTTAAAAACCTTGAATGTCACATTTTGATGGAACTTTAGAATGTGGATATGGATGTGGAATGAGAATTAAAGGAAGTATGTCAGAACTAGGTAAAATGAGCTGAGGTAAAATGGGCACATGATTTAGACATAAAGGGTGAAATCATAAGCAAATTAGAAGAGCAAGGAATAGTCTACCTGTACGATCTATGGAAAAGGGAAGAATTCACAACCAAACAAGAGCTAGAAAGAATCACAAAATTTAAAATAGATAATCTTAAATTAAAAGGATTAAAAATCATATAAAAAAGCTTTTATATGTATAAACAAAACCAATGCAACCAATATTAGAAAGCAGGGAAACAACCTTAATAGTGTCTCTGACAAATGTCTCATTTCTCAAATATATGGAGAACTGAGTCAAATGTATAAGAATAAAAGTCATTACTCAATTGATAAATGGTCAAACAATATGAACAGGCAGTTTTCAGATGAAGAAACCAAAGTTATCTATATAAGTCCATGAAGAAGTGCTCTAAATAACTTTTGGTTAGAGAAATGCAAATTAAAACAACTCTGAGATAGCACCTCTCACCTATGAGATTGGCTAACATCACAAAAAAGGAAAATGATAAATGTTGAAAAGGATGTTGGAAAAGTGTAACTAATGGATGGAGTTGATGGAGTTGTGAACCGATTCAATCATTCTGGAGAGCAATTTGGAACTATGACCAAAGGGCAATCAAATTACATGTCCTTTGACCCAGCAAAGGATCTTATACTACTACTGCTACTACTATTGCTACTACTACTACTACTACTACTACTACTACTACTACTCCCTACTACTACTACTACTACTACTACTACTACTACTACTACTACTACCAAGTCTGCAACCCCAAAGAGATCGTAAAAAAGGGGAAAGGACCCAGATAGGCAAAAATATTTATCGCAATTCTTTTCATGCTGGCAAAGAATTAGAAATGGTTGGAATGTCCAATAATTGGGGAATGACTGGACAAACTATGGAATGTGAATGGAATGGAATGCTATTGTGCAATAAGAAATGATGAACAGGCAGATTTCAGAAAAATCTGGAAAGATTTGTACTAACTGATACAAAGTGAAATGAACAGAACCAGGAGAACATTGTAAACAGTATCAGCAATAGCATGTGATGATCAACTATGAATGACAGCTCTTCTCAGCAACACAATGATCCAAAGGACTCATGAAGGAAACTGAGATCAATATCCAGATAAAGAACTGATGGGCGCTAAATGCATATCAAAACATATTTTTCACTTACTTCATTCTTTTTCATTTTTTTTCTTTTGTTATGTTTCTTTTTTCACAGCTGTAACTAATACGGAAATATAGTTTACATGATAGTATACACATGCACATATACGTGTGTGTGTGTGTGTGTGTGTGTGTGTGTGTGTGTGTAAAACCTATATCAAATTGCCTGTCATTTTCAGAAGAAAGGTGTGCAGGGAGAAAAATTTGGAATTCAAAATCTTGTAAATGGGTACTAAAAATTGTCTTGATATGCAATAGAAAAAAATTAAATTATTACAAAATAAATACATGTTATATAGTTCAACTCATGACTATTCTTCCCTTCCCATATTTTTTCTGTGTGTCTCTTCATCTCTCTGTTCTTTTTTTTAAAGGGGTGGGATGTTAATTTAATAGCTCCCAGGCTGGTTTTGCCTACAAATGGAGGGGTGTCAGTAGCCACACTGCTTATAAGACTATTCAGTGGGGCATGCATTCAGGATGCCCTCCTGAATCCCTTGCAGAAATACCAACCAGTATGGCATAGCCAAAAGCCATGGAGGTTGGTGGACATCTGCCCTGAAACCACATAGCACAAAAATGTGAAGTGGTATCAGAAGCAACTAGTGCAGCTCACACCTGAACACGAATCCCCACTACATATCAAATAAGTGGTTATCTTTCCCTTCATCTGTCAAATGGAGGAGTTAGACTAGATCAGTGGTTCTCAACCTTCCTAATGCCACGACCCTTTAATACAGTTCCTCATGTTGTGGTGACCCCCCAACCATAAAATTATTTTTGTTGCTACTTCATAACTGTAATTCTGTAATTCTGTAAAGCCTTGTAATTCTGCTACGGTTATGAATCGTAATGTAAAATATCTGATATGCAGGATGTATTTTCATTGTTACAAATTGAACATAACCCACAGGTTGAGAACCACTGGACTTGATGATCTCTAAGTTTTCTGCCATCTCTGATACTATGATCTTATCTTCTGACAGAAGCTCTCTAGTAATGAGAATCCTGTTAACACAACCCATTCCAATTAGTGTTGGCTCCAGGAAGTGTGGTAAGATGGAAAGATTTCTTCGTTTAAAGTCCATTGGCCTGAGTTCAAATTCTAACTCTTCCATCTGCTCCCCATGTAGATCTTAGATGAATCACTTAACTTTTGTGAGCCTCAGTTTACCCATTTATAAAATCAAGGGGTTAGGACTGCATGACACCTATGGCTCTACTCAGCTCTAGAACTATGATATTATGCTTATATGTATCCTTCAAGGACTTAGGTAAATGCAGAAAAGCTCATTATCAGAGAGTTGGCCGTGATTTTTTTTCTCTTTCAGTCACAGAAATTCATGCAGACCAAGAACTAATGTATGGAGGATTTTCATTTTATGTCTCTGAAGGGAGTACTCACATTGATCAAGTCACTGATTTGTGAAGCATCCCTCTGTGAAAGAGCACATTCTATAGAAAGAAAGCTTATTTATTTAGATATTGAGAGGCAGCCAAAGACACTGAATACACTGTCCAAAGTCTCAGAGTGAGTCCACTGTGGACGCGAGAAGTAAAAGGAGAGAGGACATTTGGTGAACTAATCCAGTACTCATGAGCTATTTAAATGTCAAGTTTCTTACCCTTTCCCTTCCAAAATTCTGTGATTAGAGCTTACTGACTTCATGCCCATTCATTGAGTATGGGGTGGTCTTGGTCCCATGGGATGACAGTTTCAGCATTCTGACTGATATTGAATATGAGTCTTCTGGTCACACTTATTGCGCCATTTCTAAGGATTCAGTTTTGATCAAACAAGCAGGTAGTCAATCAGTCAAAAAGAATTGATTAGGCACTTAGTGTATGCTAAGAATTGGCACACAGACACTGATTATCTCTGGTGGTCAAGGCAGAAGAGAGGCAAGAGATAAGAGAAAAGAGAAAAGAGGAAATTAAATAGGAAGGAAGTAAACTAAAATAATCTTGGAGTTATAAAGATCTCTGAGAGCATCCATTCTAATTCTTAGCCAAAGCATGAATCCTATTCATGACATTAGGAATAATTATTATCATCCAGCTTCCTCTTAAAGATGTTTAGTTCATCTAAACGAGTTCATCAAAAGGCACCACCCTGTTAGTATTTTCCCATTTCACTTCTTGGCAGCTCTAATCATTGGGAATATTTGGCTGCTGTTGTACTATGTCTGCCTCTCTCTGACTTTTACCCATTGTTCTACCACTTAGGGCCAAGAGGAGTAAATCTAATGCCTTTTAATATGTTTGACTACGTAATTTCATTTAAATAGAGGATTCCTAAATGAGGAAAACCCTTCTCCCAGTGCAGGGTGGCACCTTCTCTGAAATTTGCTATCTTAGAGAGATGCCTCCAGCACTGAGATGTTAAGTACAGTCCCTATGTACTAGAGGTAAGACTTGAATCCAGATCTGTTTGACTTCTAGACTGGTTCACTGTCTAATACTCTATCTACCATCTACCACTCTGCCTCTTTGTCCTTCCCAAACTTTGCAAGGGAGAGATCTCATTAGAGGAAGGAAGGAAGGAAGGAAGAAAGGAAGGAAGGAAGGAAGGAAGGAAGGAAGGAAGGAAGGAAGGAAGGAAGGAAGGAAAAGTAGGAAAGAGGGAGGAAGAAAGGAAAGAAGGAATGGAGGGGGGAAGGAGGGAGAAAGGGAAAAAGAGAAAAAGGAAAAAGAAAGGAAAGGAGGGAAGAAGGAAGGAAAAGAGGGAGGGAGGGAGGAAAGGAGAGGAAATAAGGGAAGGAGAAAGGAGGTAAGGAGGGAAAAAGGAAAGGAGTGAAAAAGGAGGAATAGAGTAAGACAAAAAGGGAAGGAAGGAGGAATGAAAGATTTCTTAAATGTCATCATTTATATGACAAGTGAATTCAATACTAGTAATCAGTAATTAATAGAACCCTGCAAATAACTACTGGTTAGAGGTATCTAGGTGGTATAGTGGTTACAGTGCTGGGCTTAGAGTCAGGAACACCTGAGTTCAAATCTGGCCTGTGCAGTCCTAGGCAAATCACTTAGTTTCTGTTAAGTGTAAAATGGGGAGTAGAGTGAATAGGGTGACTGTGAGAATCAAATGAGTTAACATTTGGAAAGCACCTAGCACAGTACTCAGAACATAGTAAGTACTTAAGAAATCCTTCATTGTGCTGAGTCATATAATGAACTTACTTCCTAGATTTGCATCCAACAATAATTTATTAGGAATCCGCTAGGGAGTATAAAATGAAAGGAAAAGTAACAGAAGATCAATCAATTAATCACTAAACATTTATTAAGTGCCTACTTTACTATGTGCCAGAAACTGCTAAGCAGTAGGAAGAATATTAAAGTATGACATCCATGACTCACTTTTTAAAATATATAATATTTTATTTTTTCCAATTGCATGTTAAAACAAGTTGTAACAATTTTTTTGCTTTGAGTTTCAAATTCTATCTCTCCCTCCTTCCCCTTCTCCAACCTGAGATGGTAAGCAATCAGATAAAGAGTATACATGTGCAATCATGTAAAAATTTCTATATTAGTATTTTTTTTACAAAAAGACTAGAATAACAAAAAAAGAGAAAATGAAAACAACATGCTTCAGTCTGCATTCAAACAATTTAAGTTCTGTCTCTAGAGACAGAGAATACACTTCATCATTGACCCTTTGAGATTCCCTTGGATCATTATATTGCTGAGAATAGTTAGATCATTCACAGTTCCTCATACAATATTTTTGTTAGTGTGTACAATGTTTTCCTGGTTCTGCTCACCTCACTTTGCATCAATTCATGGAAATCTTTCCAGGTTTTTCTGACATGATCTTGTTTGTCATTTCTTATATTGCACAATAACATCACTTTACATACCACAGCTTATTTAGCTCTTCCCCAGTGTATGGGCATCCCTTCAATGTCCAATGTTCAATTCAGACCTGGGGGTCTGTGGATTTGTGGGAACATTTTTAATATATGTAGATAATTATATTTCAAAATGATTTGTTTTCTTTGTAATCCTATGGATTTTGTTTTATGTGATTAAAAAAATGATTCTGAGAAAGGGCCCATAGGCCTGACCAGGCTGTTTATCTACTCTTGAGTAGATAAAGAATTCAGTCTACCAATACTTCCCCTTCCTCCCCCCATTTATCTTTAGGTGTATATTGCCTTTGGCCAATAAACAATTATTCCTGTATCTTAAGCCATAATACAGAAATTGAAATCCCAATGCTACTTTCTCTTCTGCCAACTGTTCACTTCCCCTTCTGCCAACTGTTCACTTCCCATGGGCTCCTTTTCCAAAGTTTATTTCAATGACTGGAAGTAGCACCACTACTTTGGCTTCTTGTTTTTCTTGCTACACTTCACAATCCCCAGATCAGGGTTGCCTACCCATTTTGTAGGGTAGGAACAGGCTGGTCAGATGGAAGCTATGAATGATTAGCTAGCACAGAGATAGAATGTAGCTATGATGAGAGATTTCAAGTACTGGATTTCCTTCTGATAAAAGCAGAAATAGTGAGTATGATAACAAAGTTTGACCTTCCATACTCATAATTTCATCTTTAACAAACGAGAGCTATTATTCTTGATGCAAATCTAACTTTACACAAAGGAACCAATTTATGAAAGGGAAACGATAAGGATCTTGGAAGTTACCACATCAGTTTAGAGTTTGTGCTTGATAAGCAAAGAAATGCTGTGCTTGTCATGAAGCTGAATGACCATAATCTTCTTCAGGAGAGTAAATTTCAGGAGACATGGTGAGAGATTGTCAGAGGAACACTGAATGTGGAATGCCTTCATTATGTCCCTTACTAGCTATATGAACTAGGGCAAATCACTTCACCTCTTAGGTCTTTTTGTTCATCATCAAAACAAGCATAATAGTATACATGTAACTGAGGACTGAAGCACTGGGGGGCAAATTCAACTGGGGATAAAGGGGAACAGAGACCTTGGGAGTCCTTTGAGTCTGGTGAATGCTGCCATCACCAGTGGAGTACCTTAAGCCAGGTACCATGGAAGCAGTTAACCTGATTTGGGTGTAGGTGTGTTAGTACTCTGGGACCCTTAGAGGAGGGATGTATTTCCTAATGCCATTATATTTATGTACCACAAAATGTTTAGTCTTTCTCCCATCAATGGCTATCTAACTAGTTTCCAATTGGGAGTAAACATTTAGTAAGTACCTACTATGTGCCAAAAATGGGCAGCTAAGTGTTCCAGTGCATAGAATGCCTGGCCTGGAGTCAGGAAGATGAATCTCCCTGAGTTCATATCTGGTGTCAGATACTTACTAGTTGTGTGTCCTGGTAAGTCATTTAACATTGTTTGTCTCAGTTTTCTCATCTATAAAAGGAGCTGGAGAAGGAAAAAACAAACCCCTCCAGTATCTTTGCCAGCCCTAAATGGGATCATGAAGTCAGACATGATTGAAAAATGACTGAGCAACAAATGTGTCAGCATGATGTCTTACCCTGTGAGACAGATGCTATAATTACCCTCCTTTTACAATGGAAGAAAACTGAAGCAGACACATGCCAAGTAACTTACCAAGGATCACATAGCTAGTAAGTATCTGAGGCTGGATTCAAACTTAGGTCTTCTTGACTTCAGACCAAGTGCAATATTTACTACAACACCTAGCTAGCTGTTCTTTACTAGTACAAAAACATTTGAGTATTTTCATGCATAGGGAATCTTTCTTTTAATCCAACCTCCCTCAGGATCCATGCCTAACAGCAGTGTCTCTGGGTTAGATGCCACAGTAATAGATGTTGACAACGGTTAAAATGTCCACAGGAGCATGACTAAGTTGGTAATGAGGCCTGAAACTTTGGTATATGAGGATTGGTTGCAGTATCTGGGGAAGTATAGCCTGGAGAGGGAAAGATTTAGGGTGATATTAACACTGCCATCCAATATGCAAGTGGGTGCCATATTGAAGAGGGCATTAGATGCATAGTGTTAGGAGCTAAAGGGAAGGACTAGAATTATTGTGTGGGAGTTTCAGAGATTTGTACTCAATATAAGGAGGAACTTCAGAATTATTGGAGCTGAAAGAAGTAGAATCAGTGCCTTAGCTGCTAGCAAGTTTCCTATTACTGGATTCTGAATGGACAATTGTTCAGAGGAGATGCAGTCTTGACGTTAATGTTGGTCTTGATGACCTCTGAGGTCCCTTCCACTCTGGAATCCTTTGGTGCAATTGCCTTACAAATTCCCACTTTTCTAGGTCTCTGTGTGACTTCTCATTATTCATTGCTATTTACAATCCTCTCAATTTAAGGCCGTCTGTGGAGTTAATCTCTCTACTATTTGCTCATTTCTTCCCAATCATTAATGGAGATGACACTCAATAGAACTAGGCTTAACAACCCCATCTGGGAAATTCCCTCAGCTCCGCAGGACTGGGACATGCTCTTTATCACTGTATTTGTGTGGCTGTCCTTTCACTCATTTGTCCTTCCAGGAGTTGAAGTTTAAATCTGAACAGACTTCACATGCTTTAGATGTGCTCCCTGGCAAAATTATGAAGCATAAAAAGGTTGTTTCCAACTCCTTTGGGGACTTTTGGGAGTACTTGTCTTACCTCTATAGTCACCCCTCTCTCAGCTCTACATGTATCCTAAATCTGCTCTGCAGAAAGGATGTGAAACTTTTGGAAATTAATGCTGTTTATGAGACAGCTAGGTAGTACAGTGGATAGAGTCCTGGACCTGCAGTCAGGAAGTTGTGGTTCAGTCATTTTAGTCATGTCTGACTCTTAGTGATCCGATTTTGGAGTTTTCTACTTATTTTTTTTAGCTTTTTTGGAGGGCAATTAGGGTTAAGTGACTTGCCCAAAGTCACATGTCTAGTAAGTGTGTCAAGTGTCTGAGGCCAGATATGAACTCAGGTCCTTCTGACTCCAGGGCCAGTGCTCTACTCACTGCACCACCTAGCCACCCCAGTTTTGGAGTTTTCTTAGCAAGTATACTGAAATGCTTTGCCAGTTCCTTCTCCACATCGTTTTGCAGTGGAGGAAACTGAGACATATATGTTAAATGATTTATATAGGATTACCCAATTAATAAGAATTTGAGGTTGGATGTGAATCCAAGTATTCTGTGCACTGCACCATCAAGTTAAACACCTTCAACTAACATGAAGAAACTGAGGCCCAGAGGAATGAAGCAGCCTTCCCAGAGTCATACAGCTGATAGGTGCCAGAGGTGGGATTTAAATTCAGATCACTCTCCATTCCAAAGCTAACCCTTTATCCACTGTACCATGTGTTGTTTCTTTTTGACAACTTTTAAACCCCTGCCCAATTTATGTCCTTTCCCTTTGTAATGGGAATCTGAAGCTCTTTCCTGCCCCTAGACTCTTTGATAGGCTTAAGCGGCTCAGAAAATGTTCCCTGATTTGAAAGTATACTCAACACCCTAATAGGCTGAATGTGGTCACATGGAACCTGTGGCAGGAGGCTTGTTTTTCAGGAATGGCCACACCTTGTTACCTTGTAATTGGACAGTGGGTCAAGAGGGTTGTGACATTCTCTGACCCAGGAGAAGCCTATATATACGCCCTGATGTGAGGTTTCCTTTGGGGCTCACTTTGAGAAGAGTTGTGTGATTTGACCAGATGAGACTCTGGGAAGCCATTGAGGCCCCCGGCTTTGAAAACCCAGATGTTGATGCTTTCCTCTCTGGTAACCTGACTAGTTAATGGATGTGATGGTCAGATGGTTGAAAACCCTTCTGCTGATCTGTTTCTTGGTGTGCTTGTAACTTGGGTTTGCATTCTCTAGAATTCAGGGTCCTGACTTTTCCCCTGAACTAGGTAAATGATATGTTTGTTTGATTAAAGAAAAGTTAACCCATTCTGAGTGGCTTTCCTTTAGTAAAGCAGATCTAATAACCTGTGCTAGTAGCTGCCCTGGGTATGCTAGGGTGCTTGCTGATACACCCTTCTCCAACAAGCAATCAAGCAACAATGCTTACTGAACTCTTACTTTGTGCCAGTTACCATGCTGGATCACATTGTACTGGATAGGAAAGCATGTGCATATGTCATGGGAGGTGGGCAATCTGAGAAGGAGAGAATCATCTGGGATGAGTTTTGAAGGCATAAGGGCTTCTAAGAGAGAGAGTGGAAAGTATATTCCAGGCAGAGATGGCTAGTGCCAAAGGATGGAGATGAGAGATGGAGTGCCATGTGTGCAGAGGAGCAATGCCACACTGGCTGGCCTCCAGAGTGGGAGAACTGGAGCAACGTATGTACAAAAGAAACCCGAATAGGTAACTTGGCTATAGATTACAGAAGATTGAATAAGGAAAGCAATGCAATCTTTATTATATAAGATGGCTCTTTGGCAAAAGGAAAAGAAAGGGCACAGGGGGGACTTCAGGCCATGCTAATAGAAAATACATCAACAAAATTTTATTTATATATATTTTTTTGTAAAGACAGTTTATGCTTGATCCTGGAAGTGGCAAGGATGTCCTGGATTTCACTGAGCTGGGTAATGACATGGTCAGACCTGTACTGAGATCCATGGATAGTGAAGAGAGTCAGACCTTTGTGCCTTTCAAATAAAGTTTACTGTAGCCCTCAGCACAGAGAAGCTGGCTATCTTCCCACTATGCTTCTGGCCATTCAGATATCTCTTAGCACCCTTTTTAATGTCTTCCACTGCATCTGGGGCCATCTTCAGTTGTCCTGATCTGTATCTTGCCACTGGAAACAGCTCCAGAGGAGACAGTGAGGCTGGCAACTTTGTACATCCCTCTCTTCCTTAAATCCAACTCACTTGCAAGTCATGACATCACCTTCCTGATGTCATGGTGCTCTTTGAGAATAAAGGACAGAAAATGAATGATAGCCACCAAACCATAACATTTCTCTATTTTTAAAAGTAATTTCTTTTTAAAAAATTTTATTGACTTGTTTGTTTACTTCCAGGTTACAAGACTCAGTTCCAGAGTAACTTGAGCCCCAGATTTTTCTCCCCTTCCTCCCCACACCCCACCCCTGCCATGGTGGCATACAATCATGTATAGGATCTCCAAACTCTTTCACATTCTTCAATAGTCTGGTTATACAGGTGTTATGGCCAATGGAGTGAACAGTGAGAAAAGAGAAACAAAAGCCAAACATAGAAAAGAATGATAGCATGCATTGCTTCAGTCTCCTTTTAAACTTTGATCTTTCTGGATCTTTCTCTGAATGTAGACATCCCCTTCCATCCTGAGACTTGTAGAGCTGTCTTTTAACTGTGCGATACAGAGAAGTGTCCAGTTCTTCAAAACTGGTCATCACACATATGATGCATCTGTGATTGTGTACAAATTTTTCATGGTTCTGTTCTTCTCACTCAGCATCAATTCATATAAGCCTCCCCAGGTAATTATGAAGTCGATCTCCTTCCCATTTCTTATATTACAATAATATTCCATCACATTCATATACCATAAATTGTTCAGTCATTCCCCAATTGATGGGCATCCCTTAAATTTCCAGTGTTTTGCCACCACAAAGAGAGCTGCAATAAATACTTTTGTACATATGGAACCCTTTCCCACTTCTAAGATCTCTTTGGGATACAACCCCAAAAGTGGTATTACTGGGTCAAAGGCTATGCAATTATTTATAGCCCTTTGGGTGTAGTTCCAGATTGCCCTCCAGAATGCTTGTATCAGTTCACAGCTCCACCAACAATGCATTAGAGTTCCAATTTTTCCACATCCTCTCCAGCACTTGTCATTTTCCTGTTTTGTCATCTTAGCCAATCTGACTGGTGAGATGTGGTACCTCAACGTTGTTTTGATTTGCACTTCATGAATCAATAGTGATTTGGAGCATTTTTCCATGAGCTTAACTATATCTTTAATTTCTACCTCTGTAAATTGCCTGTTCATATCTTTTGACCACTTATCAATTGAGGAATGATGGGCATTCTTTTAAATTTTATTTAATTCCCTGTATATTTTAGAAATGAGGCCTTTATCAGAGACACTAGTTGTAAATATTCTTTCTCAGTTTCCCCCTTCCCTCTTAATCTTGGTTGCATTGGCTTTGTTTGTACAGAAACTTTTCAATTTGATGTAATCAAGATTATCTGTTTTTGCATTTTATAATGCTCTCCAATTCTTCTTTGGTCATAAAGTCTTCCCTGCTCCATAAATCTGACAGGTAAACTATTCTTTGCTTCTCCAGATTATTTACAGTATCAGCCTTTATATCTAGATCATGCAGCCATTTAAGCTTGAATTTGATGTATGGCATTAGATAATGGTCTACGCCCAGTTTCTGCCATACTACATTCCAATTTTCCCAGAATTTTTTGTTAAATGGTGAATTCTTAACCCAGAAACTGGGGTCTTTGGGCTTATAAAACAGTACATTACTATAGTCGTTGACTACTGAGTCTTTTGTACCCGATCTATTCCGTTGATCCACTACTCTGTTCCTTAGCCAGTACCAGGCAGTTTTCAGGACTGCTGCATTATAATAGAGATAAAAATCTGGTACAGCTAGGCCACCTTCCCTAACATTTCTTTTCATTAGTTGCCTTGATATTCTGGATTTTTGTTCTTCCAAATGAATTTTGTCACTATTTTTCTAGTTCTATAAAGTAATTTTTTGGTAGATTGATTGGTATGGCACTAAATGTGTAATTTAATTTAGGTAAAATTGTCATTTTTATTATATTATCTCTACCCAGCCATGAACAATTGATATTTTTCCAA
>CM053597.1:235693421-235720917 GCA_028646575.1 Pseudocheirus occidentalis | reverse complement strand
GACAGGGACAGGGTAGAGAACAAAACAAGGGGGATGCAGGATAGGAAGGAGGGATATACAATCAGCCTCTCACAATATGCCCACCATGGAGATGTCCTGCATAATTACACATGTACAGCCTGTATTGAATTGCTGCTCCTTCCAGTGGGAGTGGGTGACAAGGGAGGAATTGCAAGAATCTAGAATTTAAAGGTATACAATCAAATGCAACTGGGAAATAAGACATACAGGGACAGGGGTAGGGAGACCCCCCTGCCCTACTAGAAAGTTAGAGGGGCGTTGGAGGAGAACATAAAAGGGAACAGATTGTGGGAGGAGCTTTATGGTGAGATCACTGTTTTGGCTTGGGGGTAGGGGAAAAAAGGGGAGAAAATTTGTAACTCAATACTGGAAATGAATGATGTAATCAAGAAAATAAATTAAAATTTTAAAAAAAGAAGAGATCCAAGTTGAGAGAAAGAATTCAATGAGAAGGTAGGTAGATGGGAGAGGCAACCACATGAGACACACAGTCAAAGTGTGTTTATATAAGCCTGAGACTCTCTCCTCAATCATAAGCCTGTAAATTTGATAGTTGAGGTTTCCAGGGGGTGAACATACCTACTTACTTACATCTCTTCTCAAAGAGTAAGGTATCATGGTGGGACACAGCAGATTCCTTTAGAACACTTCAGAGGATCATATAGACCTAGGGCCCCTATATTCTTTTTTTCCTTTCTTCTTATGTGAGTTTCTCATTCTACACAAACTGCCCACTGGGCTTTGGGCTGGGGGAGCAGAGTTGTGTTTCTGAGGAGAACAAGGTCAGTCCAAGTTAGACTCAGTCCAAGTCAGGCTTATGAATGTTGATTCTGATGCAAGATGAAGGAATTGAGAGTTTGGGCCTCAGCAAGTCAGACTGAGACAGGAAACTGTGGCTGATGAGTATGGCCAAGAGATTATACTTTTGCTGAAGATCTCACTTCTGAGATACTCTCTCTACCTACTTCATCAATAAAGAATACGGTCAAGAAGTAAGTGCCAACAAAGGAAAGAAACTTGTACTACAGATTCTAGGATCATTTCTCTAGAACTGGAAAGAGTTCAGAAGCCATCTTTCATTTTTTGATGTGAGAAAATAAAGCCCCAACGAGGCTGAGTGACATGACACTTATTACATGCACACTCAGGTAAGAGGTAACATTGGAAGTGACCCAAGGTCCTCTGACTCCAGATACCACACTTACCATATTTCTTGCCACTGTACCGTACTGCCTCTCATTGAAAACCAAAAAAAAGACATCTGGAAGTCTATAAACCCAAGGCTGGAAACTTTTAGGTGAGAAGAACAGGAGAGAGAAACAGAAGTGACATCATCATTGGAGTACACTACATACTACATGCCCAGAGGGAGTATATGTATAATATTTTTTTAACATAGTTAATAAACTGAGGTAAAGGAAATATGTGTTGGTAATAGAGGACTTTTACCACCTGAAAACCTTTAGAAGTTTAAATTTTCCTAAAATACTCAAATTAATTTTTTACTTTTCCTATTTATAATTTCACTTGAGATAATTATACTGTGTTTAATTTTGATGAATAAAGAAACATTTGGTGAAGTAGAAGTCATGGAAAACTTTCTTCACCTCACAGCCAGGTGGCACAATCTTCCTTACTATTCCTAGCACAAAGCAGGAAAGTCCTGTTTTCTTGGCACCAAGTTCACATTTGCCTCTTTGCTATTTCCATATTTTTTTTTCTCTGTGGCCAAACAGAAGTAGACTTTTTTCCTCAACATTGCATGGCTTAAAATTCCTGAAAGCAGCTACCATTCCTTCTCTGAATCTTCTCTTTTCCAGGTTAAATATCCTTAGTTCTGATCCTCATAAGACATGGAACCAAACCGTTTATCATTTTGGCCATCCCCCTCAGAAACACTCCCCAGCTTATCAATACTCTTAAACTACATTCCCTAGAACAAAATCCAGTTTCATATTACAATGATGTATGCTTACATCTATACATGGTGGGTGTCAATACATCTATTATACTACAGACTCAGAAGAGGCATATATCTGATGTCCTTTATGCTCTGTATCACCTACCAGGACCCAAACCCGAGCAGCATGAGTAGACCATCCTATCTAAAGCATTAAGGAGACAGAGGAAACAAGAGGCATTAGATGCCACCATCACCATCTTGGCCACCATCTTCCATCAGACCTTGATGAAGATAGACTAGAACTCTGAACCCAAAAGTCTTGGAAATAAAAATGCCTCCAGCATAATGCCCATAATCATCATGTTAGAAAGCCACCTCTATAGTCATGCAGTCTGGCAAGTGCTCATGTAAGTGCTAGATCTAAGTCAATTGAACATTCAGAAAATAAAGTTGATTACATCAAAGCTCTTGGCACTGCCCAATGGTTCAGCATGAGAGGAAATGACATTAAAGAAAAGCCCTTACCATCTGCTTTGCTGTTGCACCCTAAGCACCATAGGACCTTTCCATCTGACTTGCGGCTAAAGCCTCTCATCTCTATTGCCTCCCCCGTTAGAATATAAGGTCCCTGATGGCAGGGATTGCCTTTTCTATATGTATCCCTAGCACTTAGCACACTTAGTTTTGCATTAATAAATTCTTAGTAAATGCATTTTTCATTCATTTATTCAATATTATTCTTCTTTAGTTTCATTTTTATGAACTGAGTGCCTCTTAGGTCCATGAGTATCACATGTTGATTTCTTGAGATTTTCTGGGATGTGAATAGAAGTTAGAGTCAGGAGAAACTCCCTAAAGGGAACCCAAGCAAAAAGTCAAAGACAGAAGGGAAGCAAGCACTCCATTGCAACAAATCATTCAGGGTTGCCTTTCTTTTGTAGTAGCAAAGATCTGGAAACAATTGAGGATTCATAGATTCAGAGGTTGAAGGACTTAAGTAGCCATTGAGTTCAACCTTCTCTTTTTTCAAGATGAGAAAACTGAGGCCCTAGACAGTGATTTCCCAACATTGATCAAGTACTGATTATTAGTCATTATTTGAACTTGGGTCTTCTGACTCTAGGAACAGAAATCTACCTATACTGATTCAAAACAGCTCAAATCTCACCTTCTCCAAGAGGTTTTTCTCATCCCCAACACTGCTTAGGGCCTTCTGTCTAAACCTATCTCCCATTTACACCATATTCATAAATCATCTGTGTATGTTTTTTGAATGCTGTCTTCCCTGTGAGAAAATGAGGTCCTTCATGTCAGAGACTGAGTTTTTACTTTCTTTGAGCTTCCAGCAATTGGCACATTTCTTGTCATCTGGTAAGAGTTTAATAGATGCTTTGCCCACTCTATATTTCTGACATCCCAGTTCTAGCAGCAATTCTAACAATGGTTCCTAATACACCATTTTCATTCTCTCATATTCTCATTCTCATTCTCATTCTCTCTCTCTCTGTCTCTTTCTCTCTGTCTCTCTCTCTCTCTGTCTCTCTCTCTGTCTCTCTGTCTCTGTCTCTCTGTCTCTGTCTCTCTGTCTCTCTCTGTCTCTTTCTCCCTCCCTCCCTCTCTCTCTCTGTCTCTGTCTTTCTCTCTGTCTCTCTGTCTCTCTCTCTCTCTCTGACTCTCTTTCTCTCTCTCTCCCTCCCTCTCTGTCTCTGTCTCTGTCTGTCTCTGTCTGTCTCTGTCTGTCTCTGTCTCTCTGATCTATTTGCTCAGGCATTAATTTTATTTACCAAGGTTAATTCCACATCTAACACTCAATGTACCCATGGCTTTCTTCTATTACAGCATTCCCCTATGGCCCTGGGGCAGTGGGCTTCTGTAAGAAAAGCTATCTTCCTGAAGAAGACCCTCCATCCAGAATGACACTGTGTTCTCCTCCCCAGCATTCCCTATCACTTCCCATTGCTAAAGGACAGGATCTGTAACACAGAAATACAAATCAGCAAAAAAAAACCCAAAAACCAAAAAGCCCTCTCCAGCATTCCAGTGCTGGGGGGATACACAAGGGGATCATTTCATTTTCACAACCTAAGCTCCCTTGCCTCTGGTTGAACAGGCCATGGGGCTATGGCAGGAACCCTGACGTCTGTGTTTGTCTAGAAAGTACAAATGAAAAAAAAATACACTAAATTATTTACAGTTGTCCTGAATTCTTCCCTCTTCTTTCTTTTCTCCAGGGCAAGAAAAGAGGAATGTGATGCTGAAATGTCCTTTTTTCCCCCTCCCCTTAATGAGTATTTTTTTGGCTTAAGTTCAGTTTCTTATATAATCCTCTTTCTTGCTCATCTTCATATACTAAAATGTTTGTGTTTGCATTTCAATTTGCAATTAATTTGTGTTTGCAATAAAAAAAGAAAATGTTATTTTTTGGTCTTTTATATCAAATTTATTTGTAAATATATCTTTAGCTCTTTACCCCAGATCTCCATTGTAATAAGAATGAGAATAACAATAACTGGCACTTATATTATGCTTCAAGGTTGGCAAAATATTTTATGCTTATGATTATCATTTGATCCTTACAACCCTATGAAGTAGACTATTATCCCCATTTTACAAATGAAGAAATTAAAATAATCACCAAGTGATTTTCCAGTGTCACACAGCTAGCAAATGTCTGAGGTGAGAATTGAAGGTAGAGTTTTCGGATTTCAAGTTCAATGTTCTTTCTGCTATACTAGCAGGAGGGGGATGAGAAAAGATGAGAGAAAAGAAGAGGTGAGAGAGAAGAAGAGGGGAGTGGAGGAAAGAGGAGTGATTGTTACTGTTTTTCAGTTGTTTAAGTTGTATCTGACTCTTTGTGACACATACACCCCTTTTAGGGGGAGGATTTTCTTGGCAAAGATACTGGAATGGTTTGGTATTTCCTTCTTCAGCTCATTTTACAGATAAGGCAACTGAGGCAAACAGAGTTAAATGATTTGCTCAGGGTCCCACAGTGAGGAAGCATCTGAGGTCAGATCTGAACTTTGATCTTCCTGATTCCATATCTGGAAGTCTATCCACTGTGCCACCTAGCCACCCCAGAGAGGAGAGGGAAGAAGGTAACTCAATTAAAATAACCAACATATCAGCCATCTGACCTAATATCCAGTTCCACAACCATAGTCCCCAAATCCTGAAAATAGAGGCAGGAAGTAATGTTTGAATTTCAAGATATTTTCAAGTTCATTTCCTTCTATGTTGTCCCCAAATCATGGAGAAATACCCAATCCAGGTATGTCACCTTTCTACTCTACTTTTAGGTTTGCAAAGAGTCTTTCTTATGACAACTTGTGAAGTATAGGGGACAGATCTTCTTCAATTTACAGATGAGGAAATTGATGCCCAGACACACAAACTAATTTGTATATGGACACAGAACCACTCAGTGTCAGGACCAGAATTTAAACCCATGGCTTCTGATTTTATGTCCAATGATCTTGCAGTTGCTTGGGTCTTTTCTCTGTGTCTCTCTCTTTCTCAGTTGGTGATCTCATCGGTTCCAATGTGGCCAATTTTCATTTCTTTGCAAATGCTTCTTAGAATGGCCTATCCAGACCCAGTCTCTCTCCTGAGCTTCAGTCCTGTGTCACCACCCCTCTATGGGACATCTCGAATTGAATATCCCACAAGCACCTCAACTTCAACATGTGCAAAACAGAACTCATCTCCTTAACTCTCTCCTGCCCAAACCCATCCCTCTTCTGAAAATTCCTGCAATCATTAAAGTAGCCACATCCTCCCAGTCCCCTTGGTACTGCCATTAACTTCTCACTCTCACTTGTCCCACATAGGCAATCAGCTATCAAACCTTGGAGTTTCTTTCTTCACACTATTTCTCACAGTCTTCCACTTCTTCCCACTCACACAAATACCACTCTTATTTAGCTTCTCATTACATCTCACCTACCTTTTTCAATGGCTTCTCATTCTCCCTGCCTCAAGAATCTCCACCTTCTAATCCAGTGGTTCTCAACCTTCCTAATGCCACGACCTTTTAATACAGTTCCTCATGTTGTGGTGACCCCCAACCATAAAATTATCTTCATTGCTCCTTCATAACTATAATTTTGCTACTGTTATAAATCGTAATGTAAATAATCTGATATGCAGGATGTATTTTCATTGTTACAAACTGAACATAACCCACAGGTTCAGAACTGCTATTCTAATCCATTCTCAACATAGCTGACAAGGTCACTTTCCTAAAGTGTAGGTTGGACCATGTCACCCCTGGAATTCAGTAATCATCAGTACCTCCCTATTACCTCTAGGATCAATATAAACTCTTCTATTCAGCATTTAAAATTCTTTACAACCCGCCTCCTTCTTATATTTCCAGGCTCTGTTCATTGTACTCCTCTCATACTACATACTACAGTCCAGTCATACCCACCTACTTGAGCCACCATCTTCCATTTCTGTGCTTTAGTGCCAGCCTTAACTAATGCTCTGAATGTTCTTCCTCCCATTCCCTACTCATGTCAATCTCTGCTTTTCTTCGATATTTTGTTCAAGTACTGTCTTCTGCAGGAGGTGTTTCCCAGGCCTATCTCCCTCTCCACCCCAATTCCTGGCTGCCACCACTTTCCATCCAATCTGTTTGTATTTCATAGGTAACTCCTTATGTGCATGCTGCCTCTTCCATTAGAATAGAAGCTCCATGAAGGGAAAGTCTATTTACTTTATTGTTGTGTTCTTTCCTTTTCTATATCCCCAGCACCAAGTTCAGTGCTATCAACATAGCAAAGGCTAATAAATGACTGTTGATTAATGAATAACCCCACATTTATGGCTTTTAGTTTCTGAAAGAAAACATAGGCTGGAGAAAGGATAGTGGGACTAGGAGCCAGGAGACCTGACTTTCATTTCAAAGATCTATACAATAACATATTTAGAGCAGAATGGAACCTTAGAGGCTACTAAGCAAAACTTCTAATTTTACAGGTAAGACAATCAAGGTCCATATAGTAAGACTGCTGGTTTAAGATCACACAGGTAGCAAGTAGCAGAATGGCATTTGAATCAAATTTCTCTGACTTCAAATCCAGAGTTCACCCCCTCTCCAATTCTGATTCTACCACAGATTAGCCTTGTCACTTGACCATTCTGTGCCTCAGTTTCTCCATCTGGAAAATGGAGACAACCCCACAATCTCCAAGGCTTTATGAAAGTCAGCTGTGAAGGATTGTTGGAGAAAAATTGAAAGCAATATGTGACTGCAAAGAGAAAGAACAAGCAGAGGATGTTAGAGATTAAGATTCTGGGACAACAAAAATGCTGAAGCACGTAAGTACATAACAAGTCAGGAGATTAATTGGCCACAGGGGTAAAGCACACAGTGGAAAAGAAGACAGAGGAGCAAAAGAAGGGGGAGAAGAAGAATCTGCATTGGTTGTGTTTATCAGAAACAGAGATGTGACTCTTGGTGGACTCTCTGTGGTTTGTTTGGCTATAGAAATGAAAAATAGTGAAATGACAATGGAAATGTTTCATTGGGGGCATTTGCCTCACTTGTAAAAGTCCTCCTGCCATGCCCAAGGGACTGGAACTTAGATCAAGAATGGAGAAGAGAAGGGGTGAGGGGGAGGGCTGCCTAATAAAACCAAGTTGCTGAAGACAAAATTTGCTGATGCTTTCCAATGGAATAAATTCAGTAATCAACCACATCCCATTTCTGCCTGCTCCCATTCTTTCCCATTGTTCTCCTCATCATTCTGATTCATCTCATCTTCTTCCCCCTCATCATCCCTTTCCATTTCTTCATTTCCCTCTTTTTCTCTACTTTTCTCCTCTTTATTTTCCTCTTCTTCACCATCCTCCTCTATCCTTTAAAAAACATTTTATTTTTCCCCAATTACATGTAAAATTCTACTCTTCTTAATACTCTTTTCTTTTCCTCCTCTTCCTTCTTTCCCTCTTCTTTTGCTTGATTCTCTATCCTCTCCATCTCTCTCCTCTTTGATGCCCCTCTTCTTCCTTCTCTCTTCTCTTCTTCATCTTCTCCTCTCCTTCCTTGTCTTCATCCTTCTCCACTTCTCTTCATTATTATTATCCTTTCCCCTCTTTATCCTGCTCCCCTTCATATTTCTCTCTATGCTTATTTTTTATTGTTTCCCTCTTCTTCTTCTTCCTCTTCAACTTTGGGGGAAGAAGAAAAGTTCAAGGAAGAAGATGAGGAAAATGAAAAAGAGTAGGAAGAAGTAGAAAAAGAAGGGAGGTGAAGGAGGAAGAAAGGGGAGAGGGAGAAGGGAAGAAGAAGGATATGGTCTGAAGAAAAGAGGAGTTCATTGCTGGACATGTGGAGTCCTAGAGGTGGAGGTGAAGGTGGGCAAACCTAGCAAGCAGTAAATTCAGTGAGAACAAGGATTCTGTTTTATCTAAACATAATGTCTTTAGCCCTTAAACAGGCAATGCACACAGTAGGTGCCTACTAAATCATTGTTTTGTATTTTGCACCCACAAAGTTGGGTGTAGAGAGCCAGATCTAGGAATCCCTGTTGGAATTTGATCAGAATGTTAGCTTTGTGCACTTAGTGATTCTCTAAATTTGTTTTTGGAAGAGATTTTGCTCCTTGACAATTAACATTTGGAACTGGAGATGCCTCATGTATTAGAGTTTAAGACCTAAGGTAAGAGAGGGCAGCAAAGAGTAGAGGAGGAAGGGAGAAATGGAGAATAGGAGGAAAACAAGAGAACCTTAAAGGTTGGTTGGAGTGAGGTAAGACAAACTTCCAAATGAAACCATTTGTCATGGAATAAAATCACTTTCACAACAAACTGAGGAAGCCACAAAGTGCCAGGAACTACAGAATTTAGTTTTTGACCATGCGAGGCTACTTGACAAACTACTTTTCTTTTTCTGTGGCATCAGACCCCTCAGTATCACAGATTACTTCTGCCCATGATGACTCAGCCCAGCAGCACCTGGCAGGTGATAAAGAGACCTAGCACAAACTAAGTTCTGGTAAAGCCCGGTCTGTTTTTGAGCAGGGTATCAGAAAGATCAAGGTCTTGCCTTGTCTTACTAGAGAGCATGTGAATAGCTCAGTAGTGCTTAGTTAGTGAGGAGCTATCTTTCTAGATAAGCTGGAAGTCAGTGGGATGAGTGTGACAAGGATTGAACTACTTTCCATTGAAAGTTGCCAGCTTGTCTATGTGCTATGTGGAACTGAGATTGGCATTCTTTATCCTCTATTCCAACCCAGGCTAATTCTGAGTTTTCATAGGGATCATCAGCACAAGGAAACAAATCTGTAGGTGAAATTAAATTTATTCTGAGGTCACAGGTCTGTGACTGTACCTCTGGGGATATAACATTAGATCGTGTATAAAGTACAATATTAGCCATTCACTACTGCTGGTGATTTACTCTAAACACTCTGCCAAGACACATGAGAGTGTTATTTACAAATGGTGCATTGGCATATGCCTTAGGACTTCAATATTACATGAGACTCATGGTGGTATTTGATCCTTTGTCCCTTACTTTTTTGTGTAAATTGTGGGGTTTCCTGTGGTTTTTCTCTGTTGATCAGTGATCATCACCTATAAATGATGCGGAACCTCAGGGAGGAAATGTTTTCTGGAGAACCTCTCTGGTCTTATCTGCCTATGGCTTGTGGCTATAGACCAAGCCAGAGTACAGGGTTAGTTACTATCACTCAAACTTCCTGATAAAATTGATTACAGATCAAACTGAATCTCATGTGCCAGAGAAGACCAGCTGTGCCATTTTTCCCCCTATAGAGAGAATAGGAAGTTGCCTTTCCTTAGTGTCCCAGGTTGCATACTGTTATCTAGGACTCCCCACTATAGTCCTAAGATTTTGACCTTTTCCTACCTTCACCTCCATCAAAGGAAGCTAACGACATGGCAATTGGAGCTGAGAAAGGATCTTAGAGATTGATTATATTGTCCATGCTTCTTAAACTGAAAATTTTGACAACAGGAAAAAGATTTTTGAATGTGCAATGACCGAAAATTAATTAAAAATCAAATGTGTAATGAATCCGATGTGTTTCTAGCAGTGCCTGTCCATGTTCCATCTCACAACTTCACTGCAGTCTCTGTTCTAAACCCAAAGCACGTTGCCATCTGTACTGCATGTGCCCTCAGGCCACATGATGCCAACAAATGCTGCCAAGACTTAAAAAGGGGTTGCTAGTGGGAACAGTTGAAGAAGTCTTGGTTACTCTACCCCACCCCACCCCTTTTCATTTTACAGGTGAGGAAGGTGAAGACCAGGCAAGTTGTCACACAGGGGAGCAGAAATTAATAAAAGAACCAAGATTCAAATCCAGGTTTTCCGATTCTCAAGTTCTTTGGCTACAGTCATCCAAGGTTGCTTTCCATCAGGGTCTCTCATCTCTGGGACCCACTCATCTTATAAATTCACCTTCACTAATGTGTGTATGTATAGCAACAGGTATGCTACTCATAAATTTTAACTGGAAAGCACAAAGCTTCAACCCGAAGGGACATTTTCTCCAGGTTATTTGGGAGGCTTGCCCCATTTGGGAACACATGTGTGAGAATTGCCAACTCCCTTTCTCCTACCACAAGTTACTTATAAGGTAGAGATATAATATTAATCTCCTTTCTGAGAGATAGAAAATTTACTTTCTCTGATTCCTTGGGTCATCTGCTTGTACTGAATCAGGAAAAATGAGGGGGAAGAGGTAGATGCATCCAGCATTTTCCAGCATTCCTGAATCCCCCATCACTGATCAGCTAAGCTTTCAGTTGTCACAAGACAAGTCATTGACAATATAATGATTAAAATCATGACTGATACGTCTGATTTTTGACTGAGAATATAGTCAGAAGTGAGAATGATATGAGTCATAACTATTTTGAGAGCCCTATTAGTAAAAAGTCTTGCATGTATCCATGAATTTTGTTTTTCCAAAACTGATAAGTACATATATCTTGCCAGTCTGACTGGAGAATTTCCATCCTGATTTAGAAAAAACACCAGCCATCAATTTTGTTCAGTTTCATAGTTTCCTTCTTTCCCTTCTTTCTTTCTGCCTTTCTTTTATCTATCTTCCTATCTATCTGCCTAACTTATCAACCTACCTTCCAATCTACCTATCTATGCAAGATAGCTGAGGTCCAGAGAGGTTAAGTCAGACTTCTTGGAAGAGGTGGCATTTAATCTGGGCCTTAAAGGATGGATGAGATTTTATATAAAGGTGTCAGGGGTTTAGGGTTTTCACAGGATAAAGGCAGTTTTCCAGAAAAGAATTCAGGAAACTAAACCAGCAACTGTCACATCTATTGACACTTACCTAACCCTATGGCTTTGAGGGACAGAAGAGAAGTGGTCAAAGAAAAGTGTCACATATGCCTGGAAGCATCATCCCAGGAATTGCAACTAGACCCATGCCACCCATTGACCATAGTTGGTCACTTTCTGCCAGAGTCAGACAAAGGACTTGTGTTGGTTGTGTTGGTTGTCTGATAACCATTGTCCCAAACTCCTCTCCCATCAACTTTTATAGGTAATCAGAAATGGTATTAGTTGAATTGAAACTTTGTAATTCAGTCATTTTGACATTTACACAGAAGCCTGAAACCTGGAGATTCTGGTATCCCAGAAAGCATGCCTCATTGAGTCAGAACAGAGGGTCAAATCTAAGTTTTTCTCATATTGGCTCTCTGACTTTGAGTAAGTAATTTAATCTCTCTGAGACTCAGTTTCTTCAAGGGATGATATTTTTCTCTCCCTATCTGCTCAGGGTGGGTTTACAAACCACAAATTGCTATAAAAATGTTGGCCAGTGAGGGCAAACTAAGGAATTCTACTGATAGTGTGTGATCTGCCTTTCCTCTTTTTTATTTTTTGGAGACAATTGGGGTTAAGTGACTTGCCCAGGGTTTCATAGCTAGTAAGGCTAGAGATCCTATTTTAATTCATGTCCTCTTGACCCCAGAGCTGGTGCTCTATCCCCTACCCCACCTAGCAGCCCCTGATTTTCCTTCCTTGAAAGGCTGAGTTTCTCTGTTTTCCTTTGTTGAATCAGAGCACCTTCAGGAAAATAATGAAACTGGCTGATATTGGCTAGGGACAGTGGATTGTTAAATTTTCAGTGTGTGCATTTAAACCTCTGCAATAAACAAACACTATAACTAGGGCTTGATTTATTGTTTTGTTGATTGTTTAGACTTAAGAAAGTGATGGAGAAAATTTTAATAATGCAGACTAAAAAGTGGTTCTGGTATATTTTTTGTTTGGGGAGACTCTTGTTAAACACTTACCAACATAATCCTGACCATGAGGCAGAAGTTCATTCACAAGTCTTGTCCTTCTGTGTCTAGAAGGGAGGTCATCCAATTGAGAGTGGTGCCATGGACACTGATAGAGCTCGTTTGATCCAGTTCCCTTGAGGTTCTACTGCAGGTATCATTACACCATGGACATTATAGTAAGGTTATGATAGTAAGTGTGTGACATTGGGGATATTAAAACAAGCTGGGAAGGATGATAGCATCATAGTTTTGGAACAGGGAAGGACTTTAAAGGTCATTGAGTCTGACCCCTTTGTATTATTTTTCTTCAGTTCAGGAAATTGAGGCAGAGGGATGCTTAAATGGCTTGTGTAGGATCACAGAGCTTGTTAGTGACTGAGACAGGATTGAAATTGGTTTGGAATGAGGACTGTATGCTGGCCAGTATCATAACTAGACTAGTTAAGGTCAGTGCAGCTTAGCAAGACAAGTTTGGACAGTTGAGAAGGAAAGTATTTTGGCCACTATGCTCTGGAAGACCATCTGTTAAGACAGAAGACTGGGAACAGACCTGTGATTTCATTAGTAATGGGAATTCTTGGGTGAGCAAAGTTCCCTGTGCCAACATAGGCTCCTGTCATTTTTTCATAATTTGTAGTCTTACAAAGTTACCTAGAGCAATCATATTCTCAAAATATGATTCCTGAGACCCTTACAGTGTGTTGACGAGGTCACAATTATTTTCATAACAATTCTATGATGTTTTAACTTCTTACATAGCAGCAAATATCAATTGTTATACAACTGGGTTCCTCAGTGGATAGAGTTTTGGCCCTGGAATTAGAAAGATTCATCTTCTTGAGTTCAAATTTACTATCAGGCACTAACTAGTCATGTGACCACAGGCATGTCACTTTAATCCTGTTTGCCTCAGTTTCCTCATCTATAAAATGAACTGGAGAAGGAAATGGCAAATTACTCTAGCATCTTTGCCAAGAAAACCCAAAATGGGGTCATGAAGAGGCAGGCATGACTGAAAGGACTGAACACCAACAATAACAAAATCAACAACCATAAAAATAACTCTTTGGGAGGGCCTTAATGATTTTTTAAGAGAGCATAGGGGTCCTAGGTTAGGGGATCTGTCCAAGGTCATCTAGCCAGGATGATTAAGAAGCAAGACTAGAATTCACGTTTCCTAAATTTGAGCCAGTTACCCCATGTCCCTTTAAGACACTGACAAACTGCCTATTAGTATAGGTAAAGGAAGGACTCTTGTGGACCAAAAAACCCTTCTATGCAAATTCTGGAGTCATATATAACAGTTAAAATCCTATTTCATGAACTATAACTAACACTCAAAATTTCTGGATGCTATTCAATTGAAATTTGCTCTAAATCTCCTTACTTTCTGTAGGCACGAGGCATACATACATCAGCCTTGGGAGTGGATTCCAAAGACACAAGAAAATGTCATTTCTTCTTGATTCAAGGTCTCACCTACCTGCAAACTGATTTCTTGTAGACCCACCCTAATTTGTTGCAGCTTCTGAGCCAGTGTGGGGATGCAATTTGTATATAATATGGATGGGCAATGCCTACACTGGACTAGGAGTTTCTAGTAAGCCAGTACAGGAAAGGGAGAAAAGTACATATGCAAACTGAGACCAGCTATTGCAGGGAACAAAATTATGCCCTGGGGGCAAAAGACATTGCCTTTAGCAAAATAACACTGAATTTTGAGGTATAGATTCTGCATTCAAATTAGAGGGGGTATGATTCAAGTTCTGGACATGTCATGACATTTTCTTTTTTCTTCTGAATTGGACAAAGATTAGCCTCTCCTCTTTTTGTTTTGCAAGCAAAAAAGATGGAAAATATGCAAATAATGTAGATTAAATGTAAAACAACCAACACTGACTTCCAAATATTGCTCCCCCTTACTCCCCACTAGATGTTAAACATTTATAAGCACACTACTCTCTATGAGACTGTTTCCTTCTCTGGAAGGTGGGAATAGTATTAATATCTGTATACCTGCATCACAATATGTAGAATCTTTGAAATCCTCTTATTCAATGTTTTAACTTTCCCCTTGAAAAAACTGAAGCTTAGAAAAGCAAAGAGACTCCTTTAACATCACCCATGTAAGTGAAAAGTGGTCAAATGAAATAAGTGGAAAGGTTAACTGTAAAACTCTCTAACAATACCATCTAGAAATACTATTGTATATAGAATATATTGACATATGTTATAATAATATAAATAGGGCAGTTAGGGATGCCATAGTGCAGAGTGCTGGACCTGGCCTTAGGAAGACCTGAGGTCAAGTCCAGCCTTAGAGAATATACTAGCTGAGTGATCTTCGGCATGTCACTTAACTTCCTTCTGCCTTTGTTTCCTCAAGTATAAAATGGAGAGAACAGTGCCTACCTCCCAGAGTTGCTGCGAGGATCAAATAAAATAATATTGTAAAGTGTTTAGCACAGTTCCTGGCACATAATAGATGCTAAATAAATGCTTATTCCCTTTCCAAATATAAATATCTGAAGCAATTATTTTATGCAAAGATGATGCTACTGATTTACTTTTTAGTCATTTCTCTCTTGTAAGAATACGTTTATTTTTTTTTGCTTTTTTTTAGGGTAATTGGGGTTTAGTGACTTGCCCAAGGTCACACAGCGAGTAAGTGTCAAGTGTCTGAGGCCAGATTTGAACTCAGTTCCTCCTGACTCCAGAGCTGGTGCTCTATTCATTGAGCCACCTAGCTGCCCATACAAGTACATTTATAATGGGATATCCATGCTTTCCAGCTCCCTTGAGACCGATAACAAGTTGGATGTGTGGCATAAGGGGGGAGAGGGCTGGACATGGAATTAGTAAGACCTCGGTTCTGTCCTGACAAGAGTCCCTCAGTAGCTTTTTTAGATTTAAAGCAGACAACTGGCCAAGACCGCTTTCTAGAACAGGTGACAGACTGTCCTCAGACAGGCTCTCGTTGCTACTAATTCCCTGCATGACCTTGATCACATCACTTCTCCTTCCTGAGCCTCAGTTTCTTCATTCCAAAAATGAGGAGGCAGGGCTGTACTCAAGGACAGCTGAGGTCACTTCCAGCACTAAATCTATAATGAAATCACAAGATTCGTCCAACAAAGGGGGATAATAATAGGACCTACTTCACTGAGTCTCCTGTGAGGAACAAATGACATCATGTACCTAAAGAGCTTAAGAAATATGAACCTTTATCATTATAACCAGGGAATAGAGCTCCCTTTGTGGGCCCTTGAGAGAGCTGAAGCTGCGACCTTGGTATCATTCACACTGTGAAGGGGAAAGCCAGCCCAGACTCCCCACAAGATTGAGATTGAATGGCCTGGATTCCTCATAAAGCCAGATGGGTCATGAGCTCCAAGCCTTGCCCTCAGGAATGGCCACTTCTGAGTCATTAGACCATGATCTCCCCTGTCCCTCCCCATTCTATCCACATACATTAGAACCTTTGATTCTGCCTCTCATGGAGGAATGTTCGGTTTATCTTGGCCAGAATAGGATCTATTATCTGTTATCATTATCTATCATCCCTCTATTTACCTATCCAGCTACCTCCATTTGGGCATCAGGGAATGTATGTATGTACATATGTATTTACCTATCTATTTCAGTACTCATGAACAATGGTAACTAGAAAGAAAGCTCACTGAGGAAAGGAGTTATTTCTTATTTTGTCTTTGTATCCAGAGGTTTAACATGGTACCTGTCCTCTGATAAGTGCTGAATAAATACATATTGAGCTGATCTGAATTCAAGAAGGGAGGTCAAGGTGGAGGAAGGTTCTAGAGCTGGCAATTCAGTCGGGTCTTCCTAGGATCCTATTAGATCCTAGTGGGGAGAGATCATGGGCCTGACCTTGAAAGGAGGAGTTGTGGGGGGTGGAAGGATTGTCCTTTCAGGCTGACAAGGACATCTGAGCCAGGCTTGGAGGCTCCTTCTCCTTGGGAATTAAAAGGAATATGCCTCACCCTCCGCCCCCCCCCCTTCACACAAACATTTAACAAACTCTGGTGAGGAAAGCACTTCCTCTTAAAGTGAAAGTGCTTAGGGGGAAGGTGGAAATGGAAAGAGTCTGTCTTGGCTCTTTGGAGACATTGATGTTGCTTTTGTCCTTTAGCAGAATCTTTGAACCTATGGCAATATTTAAATGAGATGAGACTGCATAAAAAGGGGGAGGAAGCAAGGGACTGAAGTCTCTCTAGAGCTGGGAAGAATAATCCCAAGATTGTGCAGAGTCAGTTTCCAACCCTAAAAGGGAGACCTTGAACCTGAAAACAACTTGCTAATTAGAAGTGTGCTTAGAATGTTAGTTCTTTCAAAGACTTAGTTGAATAGGGTGGGGAGAAGTGGGAAGAAACTGGGTAATTTATCTTCTACAAAAGCTTTATTTAGTGAAACAAGTCAAGTTCAGTGAAGATATAAGGCTCCTCCTTCACTTTTTCGAAGGTTGGCTGAGTGGGGAGTCCCTGCAAACACAGCATGAGGCAGAGGTTGGGCAGGAGATAAAACCAGAAAGGTGAGATCAAGCCAATTCAGCTCTAGTTCATTCTGAGCTACCTTTCCTCCCTACTAAATAGCCTTTCTCTAAACCTCCCATGACTTAGAAAGGGAAATCTTTTGCTTCAAGAGTCAGATAACACACTATCTCATTAGTTAAGCCTAATGCCAAGGGGGAATAAATTCTTCCTCCCTCCCTCTCCTTTCTTCCTTCCTCCCTTTCCTCCCTTCCTTTCTCCCTCTCCTTCCTTCCTCTCCTTCCTTCCTTTCTCCCTCTCCTTCCTTCCTTCCTTCCTTCCTTCCTTCCTTCCTTCCTTCCTTCCTTCCTTCCTTCCAACACTGACTAAGCACTGTGCTGAGAATTAGAAGCACGGTACTGAGAATTAGAAGACAAAATAGAAACAGTCTATACCCTCAGAGAACTTAGATTCTACTGAACAAAAACATACTTATAAGTAAATACTAAACATACGTATAACATTTAGGGAGAGGTGATGAGTTACTGTGAGAGGAATATTGGCTTTGGAGTCAAAAGACCTAAGTTCAAATCCTGGTTCTAATACTTGCTAGCAATCTCTCAGACTGAGTTTTTCCCTTTTAGCACTAGAATGGTGGCTTTAAGAGCTATTGACCGCTCTTCAAAAGATTAAAGTTTGAGAACTCTCAACACCCGGTCATGCAGTTCCCATTCTCTTATCTCCCACCTATAAGCAGAGTGGTTCTGCCCCTGCCTTTCCATAACTGCATCCAGGAACTCTCTGGTCCCAGAAACTCATCGGATCCTAAGTTTGGAGCATGGAGTCTCCCCAGAAGCCAACTAATTATTTGGTCATAGGTATTGAGTGAGAAAGGAACTTAATGCCAATCTAGCTCAGTACCCTTAGTTTACAGATGAGGAAACTGAAACTCAGAGGCTGGTACAGCCTGATTCGTTGAGTACAGTTTAGTGCCCAGATATGTGGTGCAGACCCTAAGTGTCATGAGGCACTGAGTAGGGGAGAGCTTGCCATTTGTCAGCTGGAGAGCTGGACTTGTCAAGGAAGCAAGGACACACAGCTGATTAGTGGGGTGCCCAAACAGGTCAGTTCTAATTTCTCCTGATAGATGATGCAATTGACATGGCTGCACTCATCAAATTCTTCAAATTCAAGGACCACACAGCTAGTGAAATAGAAAGGTGAGATTTGAACTTGGGTCTTCCTGACTCCAAATTCAGCACTCCATCCCCCTGTCATTCAGTCTCTCCACCAGAGCAGTACAGTTGCATTCATCTTTTCAAGCCAAGAGTTTCTGCCTCTCTATGACTACAACTTAACTCACAAGAGTTATTGTAAAGAATGAAGGAGATAATGTATTTAAAGTACTTTGCAAACCCGTAAGCCAGCTATAATGATTAATAGGTTGGGTAGCTACAGCCAAAACCAAGTCATCACCTGGTGGCCACTTACTGGAGAGAATCCTCTGAACGCTGCTAGTCTGGAATTTAGACTGAAGTCTCTGTTTATCACTGAGCCATTCCTGAAACATTTCTAGCTTGATAAAGCTGAACACAACTCTGTTGGAACCATCTTTAAGAACCCAGGGTCAATGTTAAACTGCAGTAAGGCAACAGAGAAGGATTTTGTAGTGACTGAGGAAGCTCTAACAGCCAGCCAGAGTGTAGCAGTGATAACCATAAAATGCTAAAAAAGGAAGTGTCCAGCATGTTGCCTCCTGTAAAATGAGGAAAGTTAAGCTAGATGGTCTCTGAAGTCCTGCCCCCCTCTTCATTTTAGATCCCATGATAGAGGAGTAAGCCCCTTTCTCTTCTCTGGGCTTCAGTAAAAATGATGGGGTTGGACCATATCTATGTGATTAGGTCACATAATCTCCCTGGGCCTGAGGCTCCTGAGATATTTGCGAAAGCCCACAGGACCTGGAACATAGTAAGTACTATTTGAGATGGTTCTTCCCTTCCCAATAGGAGAAATAAACACACTGATGGCATGATAGATCCTTTCAGATATTAATAAGTTATCAATGGATCTATGATGTCATTGTTATAAAAAGCCCTCGTTCAGGAACCCCCTCTACCAATGCAAGTCAGTCCTTTTTTCTGAAACTTTTGTTCTTAGAAAACTCCCTAGAGAATTGAGAAGTCAAGTGACTTGCCTAATGTTACACAGCCAAGTACATGTCAGAGGTGAGTCTTGAACCCATGCATGTCTGGCTCTGAAGCCAGCTGTCAGGTCAATGAACCATACTTCCTCTCAACATTTATCATTTTTTTTACAAATTTTAATTTATAATTTTAAATTTACAATGTATTTTTAGTCATTCAGCCCCTGTTACATACTCAGAACTGTGATGGGTACTCCAGGCAGGCAGAAGAAGTAGTAGATGTCACCTCTGTCTTTCTTATATTCTAGTTGGAGGGTTAGGATTTTCCAAGCCATGAAGACTCTCAAAAGCATCAGAAGACAGACTGGCACAGCTTAATCAGTCAAGTGCAATTTAGTACCCAGATATATGGTTCAGACCCTAAGTGTCAAAGGGGAGAGCTTGTCACTTGTCAGCTGGAGAGCTGAACTTATCAACGAGGCAAGGACACACAGTTGGCTAGTGGGGTGCCCAAATGAGCCTGTTCTAATTTCTCCTGATAGATAATGCGATTGGCATGGCTGCCCGCATCAAATTCTTCATATCTAAGCTGGCACCAGATATAAAGGATTATCTATTAAGAGCAGGAAGGGACCTCAGAGATCATTATGTTTACTTTCCTTATTTTACAAATGAAGAAATTGAGTCACACCAAATTTCAGCAACTTGGCCAAGTTTTATTCAGTCATTTCAATCATGCCCAACTCTTCATTACCCCATTTAGGTTTTTTTTTTACAAAGTTGATAAAGTGGTTTAATATTTCCTTCTCCAGCTCATCTTACAGATGAGGAAACTGAGGCAAACAGAGTTCAGTGACTTAGCCAGGGTCACACAGTTATTAAGTGTCTGAGATCAGATTTTAACTCAAGAATATGAATCTTCCTGACTCCAAGCCTGGCACTCTAGCAACTGCAGCACCACCCAGGTGCCCGAGCTCACCCAGATAAATGTCAGGGGTGAGATGTGAACCCAGATCTTCTTCCTCTTGATTCAGTTGCGTTGAGAACACAATTACATTGTGTAACTTTCCCCCAAGATTGCTGTGTACCCCCTTGCTCATCAACCTACCCCAAATCTAATCTCTCACCCCGGATTCATCATCAGGGTCCTTGGCCATGACATAGATTCATTAGGTTCTTCAGCAACAGCCTCTCAGGGTTCCTTGGATATCCTCTTTCCCAAGCTTGGCTGCTTTGCTGAACAAGCAAGACTTTTCACCTTGTTATTTTTGCCCCCTATTCAGGTTGCTAATAAATACACACTATGCTGAGCACCGCTGGCTCCAGTATGCCCTGGGGCACTGAGATATTAGCTTCTGACCATGCAGAGAATTTGCTACTACAGCCAACTCCTTGGGTTTCATTTTATTTTTTTTCTAATTGTATTCACTTGTTCCAGCCCTGACAAGACTTTTACATCTTGCTCCCTATCACCAACTTACTCCAAATAACCTAGAATTTCCTCTAACTTCTTTCCCCTATGATTCAAGGGCATGTCCCTTTTTAACTCTTCAAAGCTAATCTTCCTTATGGACCTGGGCCAGGCAGTTGAAATATGAGCCCAGAGACTAATAGAAGCTTGGAATGAGGAGAGAAGGGATGGATGGTACAGGGAATGAAAAGGGCCTTCTTGCTTGGAGGGCTGGAAGGAGGATGTAAAAGCCTGAGTCAGATCGTGCAGCAGCATCGTGCAGTAGAAAAGACAAATACTCTGGTCTAGAGTCAGTGCTCTTAGATTCAAAACCTGCTTCTGGAGTTTGCTACTTTTATAACTCTAGGCAAGTCACAAGCCCCCTGGATTTCACTTTGTTCTTCTGTAAAATGAGATGGTTGACCTAGATGGTCTCTGTGGATCCCTTCAGCTTCATGTAAATAGTCCTTAGATTTCATCTCTCTAGGCCTCGATTTCCTCATCTGTAAAATGAGGCAATTGGATTATACAGACTCTGAGAACTCTTCCATCTCTCAATAGTTTAACCAAGATTTTACCCACAACTAGGTGGCAGAGTGGACAGCACAACAGTCCTGGAATCAGGATGACTCATTTTTCTGAGTTCAGAAATGGCTTCAGACACCCCCTAGCTTTGTGACCCTGGGCAACTGTAAGACCATAAACAAGCAGCTTTCCAAAAGAATGCTACTGTGAACAGCTTTTCAAGGTTCTGTTTACACAGTATAGTGAACACTCTATTCAATAACAAATCAGAGCAAAAACATTCACAGAGAATCAAGGTACAGCATTCACAGTATTACAACTTACCACAGAAAATCAAAACATAGCATTCACAATGTTACAACATCACTAAAAATGGTCACATAGTTTTCACCATAGTGGTCACATAGCTTTGAACAAAGTAAAATTATTTAGTCAATCAATCACTTAGTAATTCAATCATTCAATCAACTCAATCATTCAATAATCCTTACGGAGGCTTGCCTCCTTAAGGGTCATAAAATACAAAAGTCAAGGTTCTCCATTCATGGGGCACACTAAGTTACAAATTAGTCCCTATTCAATCATCATTCATTAGTCAATCATCAGAAAATACACAGGCCATCCACCCCTCAGTCACAAGTAAATCACAATCCTCTCAGTTAGTACACAGTATCCAAGTAAAGTCTTCTTTCAGCTTGACTTGAGGTAGTCTTTCAGATTCCCTGAATCCCCTTCCATGGTCCCAGCTCCTATCTGGATTCACCAAACTGTCATCTGGGTTCAAAGACAGACAGCTCCCAGCTCCTTGTCCAAATCTTAATTTGAAATTAGGTACTAAGTACCTCTCAGCTTAGCAATACAAAGGGATCTTCAAATTTCATTACTATTACAGAAACTCACTTGATCCTGTTTGTTTCAGTTTCCTCATCTATAAAATGAGCTGAAGAAGGAAATGGCAAACCATCCATATATTTGCCAAGAGAACCCTAAATGGAATCATGAAAAGTCAGACATGACTGGAAAATGAGTGAACTGAAAGATTTCATTCTCTAGGTCACAGTTTCCTCCTCTGTTAAAGAAGGCAAATGGATCAGAAAGGCTCTCAGGTCAATTCCAACTCTATGAACATTCTTTCTCAATAACAAAGAAATAAAAAATAACTGGTCTTGAGCAAAACAACTGTCCTTCAATGTAGTTCTAATCTTTTCCCAACCAGTCCCCTGACAGAATGGATGCTTTGTTCAGTTGTTTCAGTCTTGCCAAGCTCATCATGACCCCATTTGAGGTTTTCTTAGCAAAAATATTTGAATGATTTGCTATTTCCTTCTCCAGATCATTTTACATGGAAGTAAACTGAGGCAAACAGCATGAAGTGACTTGTTTAGGGTCACACAGCTATGAAGTGTCTGAGACTAGATTTGAACTCAGATATTCCTGACTACAGGCACTGCACTCAATCTACTTTGCTCACCTAGCTGCCCATAACAGAATGGATAAAATCAATTAAAGTAGATATGGAATCTTAGAGATGGAAGACAAACTTGAGCTGATTCAGTCTAACCCCTTTATTTTACTGTTAAGGTATCTGAGGCTCAGGGAAATTAAGTGACTTTCCCAAAATCACACAGCCCTATCAGGAATCCACCTAGAATCACTTCATCACCATTATTCCAGTCATCACTCATAGAGGCTCAGAAATGAAAGAAACCTCAAGGGTCATCTAGTCCACCTTATCCCTGGACAGGAACCCCCTGTCCAACATCCCCAACGAGTGGCCATGCAGCTTTTTTTTTAAGACCTCTAGTGACAGAAACTCACCACCTCTTAAAACAATGCATTTGGCTTTAAGGCAGCTGTTGCCATTATTTTAAAGAATTCTTTTTGTCTTTCAATAAAGTCTAAATCTGCTTTCTGGCAACTTCCAGTCTTCTCTTCTTTTGCCTTCCGGGACCAAGAAAATGAGACTAATTCCTCTTCCAAGTAACAGTCTTCCAGACACATGAACACAGCACTTATGCCCCTACTTAGCCTTTTCCTCTACTGGCTTAACACCCCCAGTTTCCTCCACAGATCATCTTATGACACATAGAATCTTCTCCAACCTGGCTGCCCCTGTGAGGATGCTCTCCAGATAGTGAAAGGCATTCCTAAAATGTGTTGTCCAGAACTAGACTCAATGCTCCAGGTAGGAGCAGAATGGGCTATTACCTAGTCTTAGAAAATATGCCTCCTTCAGTGAAGCCTTAGCATCACCATGCTCTTGATTCAGGTTCAGCTTGCAATCCACTAAAATTTTCAGATCTTTTTTTTCACCCCAGATCTTTTTTTCAGATGAAATCTTCCCATATTTCTGAATTACTCATATTCTCTGTATTTTATGATCTGATCATAGTTCAGAGTTCATTTTACTCCTCACACTGCATAAATTTTGTACATTTTTTAAAAATTTGGATTTTCCCCCCACAGTATCCCTTTTTACTGGTGTGTTAATTAAATTTACCTGGATTTCATACCATTTGCCTGTCACAGACCTAGTGCAAACACTCATACTCTTGTCATTCCCAAAAGAGCTCTGGGTCTGGTTGTGCAGTAATCCATGGTAATTACCACTTCCCATGAGGAGACTATGGGATTCTCAGAATCTTGACATTCAAATACACTATGCAATAGTGAATCTACTCAGAGTATCTGGCCTCTAAATACTCATAACCCTTTAACCTTTTTTTTAAAAAGTACTTTGGGTTTTTTCTACTTTATTACATTTTAATTTATTTTGTTGAATATTTCCTAAAGTTTTACATTAAAAAAAACTTTATAATTCTCAATTTTCTCCCTCCCTCAAGCCTCTCCTCTGCCATTTAAAAAGCATACAATGTGATCTGGCATCATTTTTTAAGGCAGGTTAAATGACTCAACTCTGTTTTCCCCCACATATTTGGACTCATACACAGTCAGAAACCAAGGTTCTCTGAATTTTCATGTCATTGAAGTTTTCCATCTTAACTCTGTCCTCCAATCCTATTTCTATTATTTCTCTAAGCTTAATTCCATTTCCCATAATAAAACTAATCGTTAGCATTTATAGAATATATCAAATTTTACAAAGCTCTTTGTAAACATAATCTCACTTTATCCAAAGAACAACCTGAGTGGTAAATGCTATTATTTTCTCCATTTTACAGTTGAGGAAACTGAGCCACACAGGGCTCACACAGCTAGGAAGTGTCTGATACTGGATTCGAACTCAGGTCCTCCTGACTCCAGGTCTAGCCTTCTACGCATTATACCACCCGTTTTGATACAGCCTAAGTAGTCTTGAATAAACTGACAGCTTTGAGAGGCCATATACTTCCCCATCCTGCTTTCCTCCAGGATAATCACTGGACTTTAAGGACTTTGGAAGAGAAAGTAGGACTGACAACTCTCTCTAACTGACAGCTCTGCCTAACTTAAATCCAATTCACATTCAAATCAAGACATCACCCATGATGCCTTCAGTCCTCTTTGAAAAGAAAGAACAAACACTACTACCACTGTCTTGGGTACATAGCTTTCCCTCCGTGTTGGCATCTTTGTTGGCCCCTTTCCCCTTAGTCTATCTACTTGGGTTCCTCATCTTGTTTTCTTCTTGTAGACCCAGAACCAATTTTGGTTTCTTGACTGTTAATCACTATTCTGCTGCTTTCCACAGGTACTGTATGATTTTACTACCTTCTGAACTGCCTGCTGCCCTGTTTCTATCTTCCTCCCCTCAAGTTTATAGAATGTACTGTGCAAAACTTTGAATTTCCCCCAATTAATTCAGAAAATAATAAAAGTACCTTAAATAATTCCTGCCAGGAGCTAATCCATCTCTCAACAAGCATGCCTACAGACCTAACCTGTGAGCTGGCCTAGGCTGGGGGCAGTTTCTTGGCAAAAGAAGATCTGAAAAACTTGGGAGTCAAAAGCTATTCTTAGTCCACATATTTATCCTCTCCCCCTGATGTAACTGAACTTCCCCTTCCCCCTTTCTACAGTCCTCTTTCTCACTTGTTGCTTTGCTAAGGTTCTAATTACTTTCCATCTGCTGGGGTTATTTTCATGTCTCTCTCTGTCTCCCTCTTTCTCCTTCTCTCCATGCCTGTCCTCTGTCTCTGTCTCCCTCTTTCTGTGTGTCTCTGTGCATCTCTCCTCTACTCTTCTCTCCCCTCCCTTCCCCTCCCCTCCCCTCCCTTACTCTCCTCTCTTAGTAGAATCAATTCTATCCACAGGCAATCTAGTTAACCACCTGCCTCATGAGCTTTTTTGGACCATTCCCATGCTCTGTGAGGAGAAGAAACAGTTACCATATTGCTGAAATTCTGCCATGAAAATCTTCCCTTATCTCCCCCTCACATAACAACTTTCCCTCCTCAGACTTCACGTACCACTTTGCTTAATCAGTCAATCAAGAAATATTAATTAGGCACTTACTCTGTGGCAAATACACAACTTGGAAATATAAACACAAGGAATGAAACAATCTCTATTCTTAAGAAACTTCCATTCTAACCAGGTTACAAGAAGTGCATATAGAAATATAAAACATATAAATATGCTCCAAATACCAAAAGGACCTGTGATCTCCCTGGTTTGTGGAGAGGAGCAATCCGGCCATGGCATTATACTGGAAGAGCAAAATATGAGAATGATTTGAGTGAGAAGGGGATTATTTATCACCCGGCCTCCAAAGTATTTGGATCTTCAGCAATAGAGTAGGGGAGAGGCAGAGTCTAAGCAACAGTGTGGTCACTCAGGTCCTGGGTGTACTGGGCAGGACTTTAAGAAAGAGGCACTTAATGTTATAGCAACATGTCTAACCCTAATATCAATCTTAAGATGGGGAATGGGGCTACATAGCAGCTGATGTGTCTTTCAGTGATGGTCTTAAGTCAACAAACCTAGGTCCAAATCAGTTCTGATTTAATAAAGGCCTTCTAATAAAACATCTACAAACTTCCGGGGGCAGAGCCAAGATGGCAGCGTAGAAGCAGCAAGGTCCGGCAGCTCCCACACAGCCACCCTAAACACCCATAAAATATGACTCTGGACAAATTCTAGGGCTCTCAAACTCACAAAAATGCAGAAAACACATCTCTTGTGGAAAGCAGCTTGGCATCAGGGGATCATCATGGCAGGACGCAAACCGAGTCCAGCCTAGACTGAAACCGAAACCGCAGCCAGGCCCAGAGTGGTAGGAAGGAGCCGAGTCAGGAAGCGCTGCAGCCAGTCTACAAGAGAGAAGATCTACAGCCTCCAACAACTCCACATCTAGAAAGGAGTGAAAAATAGGGATTAGATAAAGGCAGCTGGCAGGAGGAGCTCATCACAATGGGGTGGGGAGCAGAGGCCAGCCCAGCTAGGCCACAGCCAGGCCCCAAGTGGTTGGGAGGAACCGAGCCTCCCAAGCCACAGCATGAGTCTACACTGAAGAACAGATCTACTGCACCTGGAGCCATCTTCACATCTGTTAAATCAGGAACAATAAGGATTAAGAAAGGTCCGTGAAAGTGAAGCTTTCAAACTAATTTTGGGGGAGGAAAAGCAGTTTGGCCAATCTGCCTCCAGGGAAAGAAGCAGTAGGGGAAGGGCAGGAACTGCTGTAACCCACAGCTTCCCCCACTGGGCTGCTTCAGAGGCCCTAGCCTGTGGATCCTGCAGGGAGGCTGAGTTGATTGATCAGGATCAATGCTCTTGCATTGAATGGCCTGGATCCAGATCGTGGTCTTGGGTGGTGGTCCTGGGGAGTGCTTTCAGCAAACCAAAGCTGGGGGTGCTGCAACACCCCCCTAATTGCTCCGGCAGCTGGGAAAACACCAGCGATTTGGAACAGAGCTTTCCTCCCTGGAAGCAGAGTTTCACAAAGCTAATAAAAACCCAACGAATTAATTGACTGGCCAACATGAGGAAAAGGAAGCAAAACAAGAACAGCAATAAAACTCTAGAATCCTTTTTTGTGAACAAAAAGGATCAAAGCATGGAATGGGAGGAAGATGACACAGTCAGAACTCCCACACCAAATGCTTCCAAGACACATGAAGATTGCCTAGAAACTATAGATAAACTGAAAAAGGACTTTGGAAACCAAATAAGAGAAGTGGAGTAAAAATAGGGGAGAGAAAAGAGAATGATGTGAGAAAATCATGAAAAGAGAGTCAACAACCTGACTGAAGAAAACAACACTTTAAAAAATAGATTAACTCAAATGGCAAAAGAGGCCCAGAAAGCCAATGGGAAGAGGAGAAGAATGCCTTAAAAAGTCGAATTTGCGAGATAGAAAAAGAATCTCAAAAGTATTCTGAAGGGAGTAATTCCTTCAGAATTAGAGTGGAGCAAGTAGAAGCTGATGACTTTATGAGAAACCAAGATACTATTAAACAGTTATAAAGAAATGAATCAACTACCCAGCAAAATTGAGCATATTATTCCAGGGGAAAATATGGTCATTCAATGAGGTGGAGGACTTTTAAGCATTCTTGCTGGAAAAACCAGAACTGAATAGAAAATTTGACAATCAAACTCAAGAAGCATGAGAAGGTAAACATGGGAATGAAATCATAAGGAACTCATCAAATTTTAATTATTTACATGCCAATATGGAAAAATGATAATAGTAACTTATGAAACTTTTCTTAGTATGAGGATAAGTGAAGGGA
>CM053597.1:235671141-235692921 GCA_028646575.1 Pseudocheirus occidentalis | reverse complement strand
AACCCAAGTGAGATGAGAGACCACTCAGTCTGAAGGCAGGAATGTGGGATTTGGAGTCAGAGGACCTGAGCTGGAATCTTGGCTCTGACACAACTTGTCTCAGCCTGGTAAGTTGTTGAACTTCTGTGCCTCAGTTTCCTTGATCCAGATGACTGGGCTTAATTAACTCTATGGTCCCTTCCAGTTTTGAAGCCTGAACCTATAGTTCTACATGATTGGGCAGCTATATGGTACAGTGAATAGAGTACAAGTCCTGGAGTTAGAAGGACCTGAGTTCAAATCTAGTCTCAGAGACTTATGGGCTGTGTGACCCTGGGTAAGTCACTTAACTCTGTTTGCCTCAGTTCCTCATCTGTTAAATGAGCTGGAGAAAGATATGGTGAACCACTCCAGCATCTTTGCCAAGAAAACCCCAAATGGGGTCACAAAGAATCAAACAGGACTGAAATGACTGAACAACAACCACGATAATCTACAGGACGAGAGACTCACCTAAGACGTAGGCCATGTGAGTGGAGAGAGGTTTTGTGAAGGTATAAACAAGGCAAGATGAAAATGATTCAACAAGTATTCCCACTTTTCAAGCTGCAGCCTTCTTCGGAGGCTGGCTTCATTCACTGGTCAGAGCAAGAAGGATCCCATCTTCACCTTGGTTGTGAGGCAGTCATCAGAATCAGAGGCATCTTCTCAGCCTCCCTTGGCTTTGAATGATAGCTCTCCATTCTGCTTTGGTTAACACTGAACAGTGAGGGCTCACCCCTGCTAAGTACTTAAAAACTAATATTGGTTTTTCAAAAAACAGCTTTTTAATGATCTTTAACAGCCCTCCAGAAAAATCTCATTAACAGTCACCAAATCGCTCGGGGCTTTGAAGAATAAGGCTTGCATGCATGGGAGGAGGCCATTAACTTCTGCTTGTCTCTGATTTAAATAGGACCATGTACCATGGGGAAAGACTTTGCCAGTTCTCCCTCCATTAGATTTCCTGGGACCATCTCTTCCTTGACACCTCCACCTTCCCACAGTCATCACCCTAAAGGAAGAACTTGAAACCCAGCCTTGGAAGTGCTGCAAAGCTATGTCCCCCAGGTCCGAATGTTTTCTAGAACAGCAGTGATGAATGGGAGGGGAGGATGTAGCTGATCATTACTTGGGGGCAGGAAATTCATAGAACAACTTTTAGAGGGCTGAGTGGGCATTCCAGGACCTTAAACCTAGGTGATTTCCTTAGTGTCCTGAAAATGGTTTGCTTTAAGGATATAGATTCATAATTATCTTCTTCATATCTCTCCTTTAATAGTGAAGAAGCCCTAAATACATATCCTTTCTCTACAGAGGTAAAATTGCAGATTGCATTTCATAAAGCCACAGAATTTGAGTTGAATAAGAGTAGTCATCTAGTCCAATCCCAAACCCACTGCACTATACAAAATAATTATCCACCTTATGTTGTCCAGTGGGGCAGTTAGATGGTACAGTGGCTAGAGTGCTGGGCCTGAAGTCAGGAAGACCTGAGTTCAAATCTGGCCTCAAACACTCCCTACTTGTGTGACGTTGGCCAAGGCACTTAACCCTGTTTGCCTTAGTTTCCTCATCTATAAAATGAGCCACAGAAAGAAATGGCAAACCACTCCAGTATCTCTGCAAAGAAAATCCCAAATGGGGTCACAGATAGTTGGACAGAGTCAAAGTAAATGAACAGCAGATGCTGTCCAGTGAGGGGAAAACCATTATCCCCTTAGACAGCCCATTTGATTTTTGGACAGCTCCAGTTAATTTTTCCCCCTCTATTCCCCCTACAACTAATCAGGCCTAAATTCACATTTATATCTTTTACCCATTAGATCTATGATTTCATGAAGTCTAATCCTTCTTCCAAGGGAGACCTTTAAAATATTTGAAGACAACTGACCCCCCACTCCAGTGTTCTCTTCTCCTGATTAAACATCCTCAGTTCTTTGATTCCTTACTGGCTTGGTATCAGGACAGATAGTCTCCCAACTGGTCTCCCCAGGCTCTGATCTTTCTTGTACACAAAGCTGATGAAGTCATCTTCCTCAAATATACTTTCCTTAGAAATAGCTCTGTGGTAAAGTCCATTGACACAGTCATCATAGTAATAGAGAAAATTCACACGGACGGCCCAATGGGGGAAAATGCACACCCTGACAGTTTTGGGCAAACACAGAATCCCTGAAGGCCGTGGCCCCAGATAACACTGAAATAGGATCTCTGCTTTACTAGAGCAAGTGTCTACTGTGAGTCAGACCCTGTGCTAGGTGCAAAGTTAAAAACGAGACCCTTCTTGACACAGATATCTGACATTCCCTAAGCGCAGACACAATGTACCTTGGATGATGGAGATCAAGTTAGAAGGGCCATGAAGCTAAGTCTAACCCCCTCATTTTACAGATCAGAAAAATGAGACTGAGAGACATAAAATGACCTATTTTGCACAGACATCAGCAGCAGCAACAACTACATTAATATAGAAATTGAATATATGTAAAGTACTTTAAAAATATTATCTCCTCACAACAACCGTGGGAGGTAGGAGTTATTACCTACACTTTGCAGATGAGGAAGAGAAGGCACAGAGAGGCTGCATGACTTTTCCAGGGTCACACCAAGGCCAGATTTGAACTCAAGCAGTTCTGACTCCAGTTCCAGCCCTCTACCCACTGTGCCTTATACTGTGTGCATTGCACTTGGCTAGGTACTAGGAGAAATGCAAAGTTTAAAAATAATCCACAATAGACCCAAGGGTTCCAGCTCATACTAGGAGCCAAGTACAGATTGTCAAATTTGCAATGTGATAAATCAGCAAAATTACCAACTAAGGCTTGATGTATTGTTTTGTTGCTTTTCTAGACTTAAACTATTGGGGGAAATGTTAATAATGTAATTTAAATACAAAAGCATATCATGCATAAAATTTTTTCCCAGAGAAATGGTTGTTAAATATTTACCAGTACTCTCTACAACCCTATCCCTCATGGATGCTACATTCTGGCCAACAGAGATAATTGTAACATACAAAAAGATATTCATCCACAATCATTTACTAGGTATGTTCTAGGCACCACAGTGGGTTCTGGAATACCAAGACAAAAAATGAAACAATCCCTGTCCTCAAGGGAAGATGTGAATGGAGTCAGTGTGTGTGTGTGTGTGTGTGTGTGTGCATTACTATTGAAGTGGTCAGGAACTAGTTAAGTAGAAATTTCATGGACTTAAGAATGAAGTAGCCAGGAAATAGTTAAGTGATACTTTGTGAAATTAGAAATCAGCAAGTTAGAAGACAATGAACCTGCCTATGGGCCAGCCTGGGGTGTGGGAACCAAGCTAGGTCTTCATTTTTCTTCTCCTACGTGCTCAGGTCATCACGCCCCATACTCCTCTCTGTTTACCCTACAATCCCCTACCCAAAGATGTTCCTATTGTTCATTCTTCTTCATGTTCTGTCATTATGCCTTGTAATCACAAACTGCCTTGCCTCAGCAACTTACTTGCACATCCAAACAATGGGACTATGTGGTATAAAAAGGTCTGTACTTCTGGATTAGGTGCTGCTCTCTATTTTCTTTCTGATTGGCATATGAGAGACAGCTGCCAGCTGGGTAAATTAATCACAATTAAAGTTCCTTAAAGTTTTGATTGGATTCTGTGGTCACTTTGTTAAAACTCACAGTTTCATTTGACCATAACACTATATGCAGGATAAACATAAGATATTTTGAGGGGGAAGCAGTAAGACCTGGGAGGACCAAGAAAGACTTCATGAAGTAGGGGGAACTTTAACTGAGCTTTATTTAAGTTCATCAGAGGAGGGTTGGATCAATATGTTATGTAAAGTTTAGGGCAGGACGGCTATAGGAGATCAGTTTTCCCTTGGGGAATTTCATAAAATGGTCTCCTGCTAATAGAAGATGGAAGGAATATGATTTGGATTATATCCTCTATGAATCATTGAGGCAAAGTGGTGGGTAGTTCTAAAGATGAAGATTTCCAGTAGGAAGGACATTGCCTTCAGATTCCCATAGTTCAGGAACGAGGAAATACCCAGAGAAGAGCTGAAACTGTTATGGAGGACACCTAGCGAGAGAAACAACTTTTCAAGTAACTGGAATCCAGCTCATTGAGTGCACTATTGATTAAGCCTGAGCTATTACTGGGGGCGGGGGGGGGGGGAGCAAACAGAACCTTTCTCCAAGAGGCTGACAAGGCTGTCAACACACACACACATACACACACACACACACACACTCCCACAGAAACATAGAAACCACAGAGCTTAACACATAGTTCTTAGAGATAAGGAGTTAAAATAGGAAACTCCTAGAGAAATGCAAATCCAAATTAATCTGGGGTTTCATCTCACATCCAGCCAATTGCCAAGGATTACAAAAGATGAAAATAGTCAGTCTTGGAGGGATTGAGACAAAATGGGCACATTAATACTTTGGTGGAGAAACTGAATTGTTCCAAAGTGACTTGCAAATTCATTTGGAATTATGGGAAGTAAGTGTCCATACCATTTGACTGAGGAATTACATTGCTGGGCATAGAACTTAAGGAAGACAATTGCAAATGATAATAATAAAGACTCCATACACTAAAATATTTATAGCAGCACTTTTGGTGTTAGAAAAGAATTGAAGACAAAGTCTATGCCCATCAACTGAGCAATCAGTGGACAAAACAAATTATGGTTTAAGAATTTAATGAAATATTACTGTACTGTAAGAACTGATGCAATGAATATCGAGAAGCTTGGGAAGAAATATGAACTGATGAAAAGGGAAATAAGCAGAACCATAAAAATAAAGTGTAAAATGGCAAAAACCAAACAAATGGAAATAATAATAACAAAACGATGTCAACTGAATGTTGTAAAATTATAATGAACAAATGTAGCCTCAAAGAAGAGATCCAAGAGGGCACTTCCCCCCCATGTATTTTATAGAGGTGGTGGATTGTGTAAAACATTACAGATAATGTCAGAATGTTTTGACATATTGATTAGTTTTGCTGAATACTTCCCCTCACACCTGACTCTCTCTCTCTCTCTCTCTCTCTCTCTCTCTCTCTCTCTCTGTCTCTCTCTCTCTCATACACACACACACATGTACGTTTAAAAAAAATTCTTTTCTATAAGGGCTGACTCTCTGGGATCTAGAGAGGGGAGGATGTCATGTGTCTGGGAATACGGGCAATGTAAAAACAAAAGGTCTTAATGAAATATATTTTAAAAATAAAAACAAAATAGGAAATTTCTAGGTGAAGTATTCCTCTTCTTTTTAGTGACCACATCCTAGTAATGACTTCATGATGCTCCCAAGTGTTTGTCTCCCTCACTACAAAAGGAACTATCCAGATAGCTTTCTTTCCACCATTCCCCCAATGATATTTTTCTAGAAAAAAAGTGAATCCTGTGGGTCTACAATGATAAGCTAGAGCTCTGGAGTAAGCTCTCCTCTCTGAACAGCATTTGCTGTTGAAACATCATTGAAACATCTGCATTTCCAAAGGCTCAACTGCCCTGGATGACATTTTGACACAGATTTCATTTCCTTCTTCTCTATTCCTGGTCTCTCACTTTTTATGTTCCCCTTTTCCTCTGTGACTTTTACAATACCTCGTGGTACTGATCACCTGCAAATTTCTCTGTTGGATTACTTACTCCCTCTTCCAGATAATTAATTAAAAGTTTAAACTAGAACTTTACCTAAGGCCTTTCTGTATGTCACCCTCCAAGACATCTCCTCTCCAGTGGATATGTTGCTATTTGCCACTTTCTGGTTTTCATTCCCCACAAGCCAATGTGGAAGAGTGCAGGTGTCTGCATTCTTTTTCAAGCCCAGATGCCTTTCACAGAACCTGCTTCTTCATTCCAGTGAGTGCTACTCCATAAGGAAGCAGAAATCTTCAGGCACCATACCCCTTTCCCAAAATGGAGAGACAGTGAAAATTACAGGATTGCCCAGAAAGAGATCAAACATGCAGCCATAGGTTTATAGAATCTCAGAGAAGGAATGGGATCTTAGAATATATATCTAGCTTCTTCCACTCATTTTTCATTTGAGGAAACTGAGACTTCCCACAGTCACCCATCTAGTTAGTGGCAAAACATCATGATCAAAGGATCATACATCTGGACCAGAAAGGGATCCCAGATGTGGTCTACTCCAGGGTTTTTATTTTGTAGATAAGTAGACTAATGCTCAAGGAAGTTAGGAGATTTGATTAAGGTCATTGAGGTGACCCAGATTCAGAGGCAGGATGTATATATAGGTCTTCCAACACCTGGATGTTCTTTCCACGGTGCCTCACTATATGCTGTTCCTAAGGTATAATCTTCATCCAGTTCAAATCATCAGTTTTAGAGATTCCAGGTCCTCTTCCAGTCTGACCTACCTTCTTAACCTTTTGAACAACTAGTAGGATGACCTTACAACCAGTGTAACCTTAGGCAAGCCACTTAAATTTTCTAGGACTCAGTTTCCTGATCTGTAAAATTAAGGAGTTGAACTAGGTAGTTTTTAAACACCCTTCTAGCTCGGGAGCTCATACATGCTCTCCAATCCAATTCAACCAAAATTTAGTTAACCAGTGACTGGACTTAATCAGTTAAGTATCAATGTGGACTTTAGAGGCTATTTAGTAAAATGCATAGCTGACTCTAGGGCAGCTAAGTAGTGCAGTGGATAGAGTGCTGAACCTGAGACCAGGAAGACCTGAGTTTGAATTTGACTTAGACATTTCCAAGTTCTGTGACCCTGGGCAAGTCACTTCATCCTGTTTGCCTCTGTTTCCTCATCTGGAAAATGAGCTATAGAAGGAAATGACAAACTGCTCCAGTGTCTTTGCCAAGAAAACACTAAATGGGGTCAACAGGAGAATTGCATGAGCAACAGAGCTGATTCCCAGTTCCCCTCTATAGAATTCCTATAGAGCTTCACCTAAAATTCTCCAATATTTTCTTGTTTTGAGCTAAGAGCCAGAAGGAGTATCAAAGGGGCTCCTGGTATAGACCAGTTGCCAGCCAGTGGAGGGTAGGCCTAGGTTATTTAAGGTGCTAGAAGGTGTGAAAAGAGAGTCTGATGCTTGCTTTTGCCAGAGGTAGTTTCCATAGAAGCAGACATAGCCACAGGCTGGGAAGGCAGAAACTCAGCATAAAAACAGACATTCTTTGCTGATTTAAAAAAAAAAGGCTCAGAAGCTGTTTTGTCACCCCCTCCTCTTCACTGGAAACACAGGACACTGTGAATTACCCCCATCCTATACATCCTGGACAGGCAACTAGAAAGACTTGCCAAATTCTGCTGTTTAGAAGGCCTTAAAGTATTCATGAACGGGGCAAAAACGAGTACTCTTTGGACCAAAGAAAAATAACAAAACACATTCCATCCCATCTCAGAAGGGAAGTTGCTTGTGCTGTCAGTGGTTCTGTTTCCACATCTATAAAATGGGGATGGTAAGATTCAGAAAACCTACCTCAGTGAGTGCTAGGAAGAAAGTGATTTTATGAACTAAAAGTGTTTTGAGATCCTACAGCTGTGAGTTCAGGCATCATCATCATTATTATTTCATAGGAGTATAGTGTTAGCACTAGCTGGGGTCCTAAAGGTCGTCTAATCTACCCTAACTCTCTAGTTTTACAGGGGATGATGGATGGAAATGCAGAGAGTTTAAGCAGTTTGCCTAAGGTCATAGTGGCAGTATAGCGGGGGATGCAGATTCTAAACCACATCATAGGATAACAGATTTAGAGATAGAAGGGGTCTTAGAGGCCATATAGTCCAACCCCCTTCTTTTACAGAGAAAGAAACAGAAACTTAAGAAAGTGACTTCCCCATGGTAATAGAGAGAGAATGTCAAAGGTTGGAATTGGACCCTAGTCTCAAATGAGTAGGTACCTAACCCCTTATACTGTATCAGATTGTGGATATGTTTTTTTAAAAAGTTTAGCACATGAACTGAGCTACATAAATGCAACAAAAATTGGGAAGGTGTGCTGTGGTAGTAGGTCCTTAAGGAAAACTATGAAAGGGATAGTTCCCACCAGCTTGTTTCCAAGGGACATAGACTGAAACTAGCCTCAGCGCCTGATGGAACTGGGCACTTGGGAACAATACACTTTATCTCTGTTCAAAATTCAATACATGTTTTTTTTTCCTTTCTGACCTAGGGTCAGAGGACCTGTGTTCAAATAATGACTTCCTTGCTTTCTATGTATGTGACCATGAGCAAAAATCTCAACCTATATGTGCTCCAGTATCCTTAACTGTGAAATAAGGAAATTAGGCTATATAGCCTCTCAGTTGCCTTCTAGCTCAAACATCTGGGTCACAATGGTCTTCGATATGTAGAACCACTTAGGAAAGATTTTGTTCCATCTGCCATCAAGAAAGATTCATTCATTATTGCAATGGAAGGGGACAAAAGACAAAAACTGTGAATACAGGAAGTTACTCAAACCCGGGTTTCAAAGCAGGTCCCTGTGCTGAAATTTTGAATCACCATGGGGGAAACTTCATATTAGCCTGTAATTTCCTGGCCAATATAGACTTTGCAAAGAATGGGAGGAAAAACAGAGGAGAGAGAGAGCCAGAGAGACAGGAGGAGGAAGTGGGAGAAGGAGGAAGAAAAGCAGAAGAAGAGAGATGGAGAGATAGAAAGAGAGGTAGGAAGAGAGGAGAGAGAGGAAGGAAAAGAGAAGAGAGAGGAGAAGGAAAAGAGATGGAGGAGAGAGGGGGAGGAAGGAAAAGAGATGGAGGGAGAGAGAAGAGAGAAAGAAGAGAGGGGGAGGGGGAGGAAAAGAAAAAAAGAAGGAAAGAGAAAAAATGAGAGAAGGAGAGAGGGAGAAAGGGAGAGGAGGGAAAGGGAAAAGGAGAGAAAAAAGAAAAAGAGAGGGAAGGAAGGGGAAAGAAGGAAGAGGAGAAAGGGAGTGGGGGAGAAGGAAGAAGAGAAAAGGAGGGAGAGAAACAGAGAGAGAAGAAATTATGGGCTGACATTCCATCCTCTTCCACACAGCATAAAAAGATTAATTTTTCTTTACTTTTTCATTCCCCCTTTTCCCCCACCTCTGCAGTGTCAAGGTTGACTGTAATAAAAGGCAAAACACCGTAAATGAAACAAGCCTCCTGTTGTTTGACCAGTAACCTCCAAGGGCTGCTGCTGAGGAATAAAGAGATAATGGCTGCAGAGCACTTAGAGATCCCTGGGGAAAAAAGTATTGGAAAAATATGATGCATTCTAAGCAATGGCTATTTACCAAAAAAAAGAGAGATCTTTCTACTGACTGCTTGGCCAATCAAAAAATTAGAATTCTATCACATACCTTCCTGAATGATGGGAGAGTCAACATGGGGAGGCCAGAAACTTCGAACTTACGGATTCCCTTCAAACCAGTAAACTAAGGGCTTATCCATAAGGGATAAGAGAGGGAAGGAAAGAGGGCTGCATTTAGGGTCAGAGAACCTGGGTTCACATTGTTTTTGTTTTGACTATGTGTCCTTGGGTAAATCATTTCATCTCTCTCTGGGACTTGGTTTTTTTCATCTATATGTAGACCTGGGGAACTCCATCCCCTTGTAGGTAAGCCCACCAGAAAAAAATATGCTTGGTTCAAGGAATGCTGTGTGTATACATTCACTTAAAAATCATGAACCCCTACCAATGTGTTTTCTTTTAGTAGTCAGACCATAAGAAACAGTCCAAAATAAAGACACTGAATGAAATAGCATAGGAAAAGCAGTGCTATTCTCCATTTTGCCCTTAAACTTGGAACACGTTTTCCAACATATTAACATACCATCAGTTGGAATAATATTTACATGGGGAATATAGAGGGTCACAAATAGAAGGAATATGCATAAAAATACCTGCACACCAGTGACACATATGACCAGGGCACAAGCATAACTAGGAAAGTTTATACCTCAAAACTTCAGAGTTGGTGATATCTCCTGGAAATGTCATTATATTATTGTCTATGTTGATTGTTGCTTCCTGATCGTTTGCTTCTTGATCAGATGCCACTGGGTACTTATATTATGTCACTGAAAAACTCACAGAGGACTTGAGGTTAAATCAAATCACTGTATGATCTTGGACAAATCACTTAACATTTCTGGGCCTCAATTTCCTTGCGTGAAAAATAAGAAGGGTGAAGTAGGTGACTTCTAAAGTCCCTTCTAACTCTTAATCTATGACACTATATTATCAACTTGTTGGCTACATCTTTTCAAAGGCACAAGGTAGACTACTTGACTTCTGTCTGTTAAGTCGCAGTGACTAAAAAGCCTCTCCCTGATAATGCTGAAATGAGTGTTTTCTTCTAGTTCATTGACTTTAATCCACCACAACCAGTCAAGACTTAAAAGTCAATTGACCAATCAATAATAATTCATTAATCACTTGCTGTGTGCTGATCACAAAGCTAGTCTAGACCTAAAGAAACAAAAGACCAAAATAAAACTTTCAGTACTCAAAGAACTAATATTTTTTCTTAGGACAAAGAGTACCTTACATTAATATTAAGTCTCTTTTGAATTTGCTTTCTCCCACTAGCACATACTAGTCCTGAGCCTCTATTTGACTATGAACTAAAAAATCCTTGTAACTCCAACTTAACCCACTTCTAAAAATCCTATGCTTCTCAAACTCATTTCATTTGATTGCACCAAAGACGTTCCAGCAGAGGTCTGTGGGTCCAAGGCATGGTAGTTTCCCCCACCAGAGATCTATTTCTTTTAAATTTGACAATATATGCAATATTCCACACCACACATCCTTGTGCATATGCACACATGCATACACACACACACACACACACACACACACACCACTCATCTGTTTTTAAGCAGAGATTGACTAAGCCTTAGGGCTATGTACCTACCTTGTGTAAGAGACTAGCCTGGGTGATTAAAGAAGAGCCAAAGCTAAATTAGAAACAGCTGCTACCTTCCAGAAACTTCCTATTCAGTAGAACCACGTGACCATAGATCTAAAGGGAGAAGAGACCTTGGAAATAATCTAGGTGGATGGTGAGGTTTACATATGAAGAAAGCTCGCAGAAGTTAAAGCTTTTCCAGGTTTCTCACATCTCTGATCTGTTGTCAAAACCTTTCCTTTCACAATACCTCTCTCATACATATCCCTTTTTCTCATCTGACACTGACAACACCCTGGTACAGGCCCACATCACTTCACACAAAAACTGTTCCAATAGCTGCTCAATTCTCCCTCCACTGCAATCTCTCCTTCATCCATTCACTGAAGTGATCTTCTTAAAGCTCACCCCACCCCTTCCCCAACTCAGTGACCTCCACTGGTCCCCTATCATCTCCAGAATCAAATATGAAACCCTCTGATTGGTGTTTGAAGTCCATCTTTTACTGCTCCCCATGTTCCCAATATTCTTACATCCTACTTTCCTCCATGGCTATGTATCCTTTGATCCAGTGACACTAGTCTCCTTGCTGGTCCTCCCACAAGAAAGTCCATCTCCTGACTTGGATCATTTTCACTGGATGCCTCCTATGCTAGGAATCCTCTATCTCCTCATCTCCACATTCTTTCTACCTTCTGCTAGAAGTCATTCTCAATTTTCACTAATTTTAGTGCCTTTCTTCCAATGGATGTGTCCATTTATCCTGTATATAACTTATTTGTGAACAGATGTTTTCAGGTTGTTTCACCCCATTAGACCATGAGTTATCTAGACCAACTTTTGCCTTTCTTTCTTTCCCTTGTGCTTAGCACCATGCTTGGTACAGTACAGGCACTTAAAAAATATTCATTGACTGACTGGGAGATTTGGAGAGTTGGGATTCAGGTCTCCTGACTCCATCTCTAATATCTATTTCACCAGACCTTTGCACCTTCTATGAGACAGAGGATCCTAGGACTAAGAAATGGGAAGGTCCTTGGAGAGCTTCTCTAGGTCAAGTTACAGATGAGGAAACTAAGGCCCACAGACCCACAAAAGTAAGCTATAGAGTTAGGGCTTACAATCTTATCTTTTGACTTCAAATCTAATTCTCTTTCCATGGTACCATATTCATTCTCTAATAAAAACAGAACAGAATAAGCCCATGAAGAGAATTTAAAGTGCCAGGAGCTCAAATGATCAGAGATCCCCTCAAGCTGGAAGGTGGATAGAAGGGTGGGAATCAGTGTGGGTTTCAAAGAGAAGGGGGTCTTTGAGCTAGACTTTGAAGGAAGGGCAAGATATCAATGGGCAGGACGTTCCAGGGATAGGCTACACATCATGAACAAAGGCATAGAATCTGGAAATGTCTGGGTTACATGGAAGATTTGAAAAGGTTCTGGGACTCCTGAGCCTGGGCTCTGGCCACTCTACCACTGGCTGTTGACCTTTGCCCTAGAAAATTTCACCCACTCTCATTTTAGAAGCAATGGCAATTTCCAGTTTGTCTGAAGGCTGGTAATGAAAAACAAATTGTATATAATAGAGATTTGAAGTTTCATGTACATTGCTTTTTTCCCCTCTTCCTTGTAATATAAAATTTCTACTTTATTCAGTGTTTGTTAAATTCAGAAGTAAATTGCAAGATAACAACGATGCTGATGAGGGAGGGGGACTCAGAACCATGTAATCATTAGTTGGAGGAACTGGAGATACTTAGCCTGGGGAGGAGAAGTAACGAGAAAATGGTGCCATCTTCAAATATCTGAAGGGCTGCCCTAAGGAAAGAGAACTGGTCTTATTCTAAGAGATGAAATGTCCTCCTATTTGTTCCCTTCTATTTTTGGACTTCCCTCTGAGTTTTCCTCTGTCCCCAAAGGGTCCTTCTCTGGATTACAATGCAGGACACCTAGCTAAGGCAAGTGAGGGGAGCATGATTGAATTTCATACAGGACCTGTCCTCCAGATCCCCTGGGCTTCAAACATCTTCCAGACTAAGCAACTGGCCACTCCAGGGTAGTGTGGGCTGAGCTAAAATCTCAGAGATGGGGAGGGAGGAGGGTGATGAGAAAATGAGAGAAGAGGAGAAGGAATGGAGGAAGGAGGAAAGAATAGAGGGAGGGAAAAAGAGCAGGAGAGACATTTGATTCTTTCCCACAGGGTGATTTCCTGATTCCTCCTTTCCTTTCTAAAATGCTAATGACTCCTGAGCCTGGCAGAGCTGAAACTCAGGGCTCTGCAGGTTCCTATCACCTGAGTGGGGCTAAAAAGACAGAATGGACCAGAGGAGCCACAGGAAGCAGCCTTAGGAAGCAACTGATTGCTGTTTGATTTTTAGTGCTCTGTCTGTGCATGCATATGTAAGTTTGAAAATCCTATTATTTAGAGGGGGAGCTGGCAGAGAAGAGAGGCAGCCCCCTCTCCCTGAAGGACTGGGGATCTGGTTCCTGAGAAACTTGCTGTGTGACCTTGAGGGATCCCTTTCCTTCTCTGAACAAACTAGCCCTCCACCCCAAACATTCCATTTAAAAAATAAATTAAATGTCTTATGGAAAACAATATTGAACATCAATTCAGCCACTCAGACATGTTTAGTAACCATGTGCATTTAGATTCATTTCAGAGGATAAAATGTCATAACTATTTTTCATGCCTCTTAATACCTACCAGCCCCCTTCTGCTCCACTCCCTTCCTCATTATAGCAAACATCCAACTCCAAATTTAAAGGTTATAATTCAAAATCCCTTTTCCAGGAGTTTGGAAAATTTGTTGGTATTCAAGGCTCAACTCATGAGTCACCTTCTCCTTCCGGCCTCCCCAGTGTCCTTAGATATTAAACCTCTAGTCCCCCTATCTATGTACATGATGCATCTCACAGCAGGAGGTAAGTACTTTGCTGTTTGGGGCTGCTCTTCTGATCAGCCCCTCTTACACTTTCTGCCATAGAATGGAGACCAGGAAGAAGCCTCAGATACCCTATACATTAGGGCTCTGACTGCATCAGTGAGGATTTGGAAGCCCGGAGAGGTATTGTGGATGTGACCCCATCCCACTAACATACCCTTTTTTTTTCATTTATTTAATCTATGATCCCATTGGTGTAGGGAACTCTCAGTGTGAAAATTCCCTCTACCAATCAAGACCTACACTGCTCTACAACTGATAAATTGTCTTCCAGCATGAGTTATTAAATTAAATTTTGCTAACTCTATTTAAATATAGCTGGTTTCTTTTATAATCCTATGTATACCATTTTAGGCATTTAAAAAATACGATCCTGGGGGGTGGCTGAGTGGCACAGTGAAAACCAGCCCTGGAGTCAGGAGGAGCTGAGTTCAAATGTGACCTCACACACTTAACACTCACTAGCCGTGTGACCTTGGGAAAGTCACTTAACCCCAATTTCCCTCAAAAAAAAGGCAAAAAATATATACATATGATCCTGAGGAGAGTCCTACAGGCTTTATCAGAAGGTCAAAAGGGTCCATTACAGACATTCACACACACACACACACACACACACACACACACGGTTAAGAAACTCTGATCTCAAAGAAATGATTGCTTTTCCTTTTCTTAAGCAACTTAGAGTCTTGAAGACATGGCTGAGGCAATGAAAAATTAAGTGAGTTGTCCAGGGTCACGCAGTCAGTGTCATTCAGAGGTTTTGCATATGGTAGGAGTTTAATAAATGTTGTTAGTCAACAATTCTTTGACCACATTCACACTTAATCATACCTTTCTCAGAGATTTAATGCTAAAAGGGACCTATAGTCCAACCTTATCATTTTACAAATGGGGAAACAAAGACCCCACAGGGCTTCTGTGATTTTCACAGGTAATACACAGCAAAGTTGTTTTAGTTTTATTTTTGAATCAACCCTTCTGTTTGTATATACCTGTTGCTGATGCATCTTGCCTCTCCCACCCAATGAGCCCTCCCTTGTATCAAAGGAAAATAGTGAAGTCCAAGGAACTTACTAGCTGTATGACACTGGGTAAGGGGGAAAAAAAAGCTAGACATGACTGCTCTAAACCTCAGTGTCCCCATCTAGGAAATGGGGATAAATAGACTTCATTACCTACTTCATTCTTTACTGCCTAAATCAGAGTGCTTCTCATTTTTAGGTCAAGAGAGAAAATGCACAGTGCCCCTGGTCCCTTTGTGTCGTGAAAGTCTTTGACACAAAGGTTCCATGTGTGAAAAGGAATAACGATGCCAGCTAGCAGTTAGAAGGAACCTTCCAAGTACTAGGCACTGTCCCAAGGGCTATTCAAATGTCATCTCATTAAATCCTCAATAACCCTGGGAGATTAGGTGCTATTTTTGCTGCTATTATTTACAGGGTATCTGTCCTATCCAACTCTTCGTGACTCCATTTGGGGTTTTTTTGGCAAAGATGCTAAAGTGGGGGCAGCCAGGTGGCACAGTGAATAAAACACTGGCCCTGGAGTCAGGAAGGAGGGAAGTTCAAATCTGGCCTCAGACACTTAACACTTACTAATTGCCCTGCCTTCTCTCCTCCAAAAAAGCAAAATATTAAAAAAAAGATACTGAAGTATTTTTACGCTTGAGGAAACTGAGGTAAATAGAGATTAAGTGACTTGTCTGGTGTCACACAGCTAGAAAGGATCTGAGAACACACTTGAACTCGGATCTTCTTGACTGCAGGTCCAAATCTCCACCCACTGCACTACCTGGCTATTCCTGACAGGGGGACAAGAGGGACAGTGGCTAAATCCATGATTTTGTTGGAATAGGGAACTCCCAGGTGAGGAAACTCTAACTACCAAGCAGGTCAACAGAGTGTTAGCCATTGATAGCCTTTGAACCTTGCCATTTATACATCGAATGTTAACAGGTACAGTGACTTGCCCAGGGTTACAAACCCAGGATCTGTCAGTGGTCAGATTAGAATTTAGGTCTTTTGGACCAGCTGTCTGATCACTACATCATACCCAGCTGCTGTAGTAATGATACAAAAGCAAAAACAATTATGGCAATGATGGCTGAGGTGACACTAGATTGTGTTTTAAGATCTGCCCAGCACTTGACATGGACAAGTCATCTGGGCCCCACGACATTTCTGCTATTATTATCTAAATTTCACAGATAAGGAGATGGGGGCTGAGAAGTTCGGTGATTTGCCCAGGGTCACGCCTCTAAGTGTCTGTGGTCAATAATGAGAGGGAAAGCACATTCAAAAGTCCAGAGTTTGAAACTAACACATGGCACTAGGAATGTGGACTCAGAAATATTCCCAGTTGCTTTGTATACTTTGGTCTACAGCCTCCACTGGCGAGATTTTGGACCAGGCTCTCCATGTGCCAGCAGATGGAAAGTGACAGAAACAAGTGATCCCCTCTTCCTCCATACCTCCATAGCTTGGGGCTCTGACACCCAGGAGGTCCCTGTGGTGGGATGTACATGACAACCCACTTTTACTCAAAGGAGGGCCCAAGCAAGTCTGGCAGCCTGGTAATTAGCTGGGTTCCTGGGCAGACGGGCTTTTGGCACTGATGGATAGAGGGAGGAAGCCAGAAATGACAACAGGATTGTCAGAGACAAACTTTTTTCATGCAGCAAGAGCAGAAGCTTCAGGCATAGATTTGACAACAGGGTCTGCCCGGGGGCGAAATCTTCAAACAGGCAAAGTTTGTAATATTGGTGATGATTCCTTCTCCACCCTTCATTTATTCAACAAACATTTAGTGAGTTACAAAGCCCTGTGCTGGGTGCTGAAGAAGACAGAAAGATGAATAAACATCCTCTGACTACACATTTCTATGCAAAGTACAGTATTTATATACGAAAAAAGATATAATCATGGCATTCAGAACTGGGTGGAACCTTAAAATAGAAAGCCCGAGCTGGGCGGGGCCTCAGAACAGGGAATGTTAGAGCCTGGAGAAATCTTAGAACAGAGGATGTCAGAATTAGAAGGAGGCTTAGAACAGGGAATGTCAGGGCTGGGAGGAACCTTAGAATAGGGAATATTATTGACTATCTCACCCAACCACAGAGAAGTGGTATTCCCAAGGTCACCCATCTAAGATTCAAGCCGAGGTTTTCCAAATTGATTTCACATTCTTCTGCACTATTCTTCCATTCAAGGCAGAATATAAGAAGGTGATACAAAGAGAGACAGAATTCTGAAAGCTATAAGGATCACTGTTCCTTAGACCCTCTCTGGGTAAATGACTTTCTTCCAACAAAGTATCTTCCATGCACTCAGTCAGCCAGCAAGTCCCTATGCAAGGCTATTTACAAGGCGTCTGCACACAAGAAACTTCCATTCTAATATGGTGAGACAACACACGATATACAAGCATAGCAATGTCACATTAAGATACATACAGAGTAAATGGAGGTGATTTCCAAGAATAAGGACTCTAGTAAGGTAAGGGAGGAGGAGAGATCGGTAAAGGCTTCCTACTGAAGGTAGCATTTGAACTGAGTCTTGAAGGAAACTGGAGAACCCAGGATGCAGAAATGAGGAAAGGAAGCATTGCAGGCACAGAGAAGAGCCAGTGAAAAGGCACCCAGTCAGGAGGTAGAGTGTGGTGTTCAAAGAATAGCAAGGAGCCTGTATGGCTGGAGTATAGAGTATGTGAAGGGGAATAAAGTATAGAAAGATCGGGAACATGTAAAGGGGCTAGACTGTGAAAGACTTTAAAAGCTAATCAGGGAATTCTATATTTCATTCTGGAAGTACTCTTGTTGTTGTTCAGTTATGTCCAACTCTTGGTGACCCCATTTGGGTTTTTTTGGCAAATATCCTAGAGTGGTTTCCCATTTCCTTCCCTAGCTCACTTTACAGATGAGCAAACTGAGGCAAATATGCTTAAGTGACTTGTCCAAGGTCACACAGCTAGTAAGTGTCTGAGGCTGGATTTGAACTCAGGTCCTCCTGACTCCAGGCCAGTGACTCTATCCACTTTGCCATCTATCTACCCTGGAGGTACTAGGGAACCACTAGAGTAGGAGAAGTGATGTAGCTTGTCTGTGCTTCTGGCAAAATGATTTTATAGCTGAGTGGAGGATGGATTTGAGCAAGGAGGGATTTGAGGCAAGGAAGCCAACCAGTAGGTGATTAGAATAGTCTAGGCATAGCAATAACTTTGTTCAATGTAACTGCGATTATTAATTGCACATGAGGCACAAATTGGGAAAAATATACTCCTCATAGATGGTTGCTATCATTAAAGAGGGTATCCTAAGCAGAGTCCAAATGGGACCTTCTGTCTCCCATTTTCTCTCATATCCTCTTGCATATCTCACATGATAGTGAGGTTCAACACATGCCTCTGTTAGAAGATGTTACAGTATTGATCACATAATGCCCTCTGGATGTGTAGAAAGCATGTCTGTAATGAGATCCATACACTTTGAAGAGACTGGATTCAACTATTTAAAATGAAAAAATCAGATAGATTAGTTTGGGGTAGGGAACCTGCTGCCTAGAGGCCACATGTGGTCCTCTAGGTCCTCAAGTGTTTCCCCTTGACTGAATCTAAACTTCAGAAAACAACTCCCCTTCATAAAAGGATTTGTTCTGTAAATCTTGTACTCATTCAAAGAGCTATGCTTGAGGACCTAAAGGGTCACACATGGCCTTGAAGTCACAGAGTCCATACCCCTAGATTAAATTATAATATTCTGTAGAGTGACCTGTGCACTGAGCACTTAAATCATGGATAGGCACTGCAGATGGCAATGAGCTGGGAACACAACTGAAGAGAAGAAGTTGGATTGGCACAGCGCAAAGAGTATTACTTTTCAAGCTAAAAGACCTAGGTTCAAATCCTGTCTCCAATGTCATTACTGTATGACCTTAAGCCATTACATGAACACTGGGGTCCATTCCAACTTTAGATATATAATACTGTGGAACAGCAGAATGCTTTTAATAATGCTCAACTTCTGAAAATAAAGGCCAACATTTTCCCAATGATACTTTCTTTTTGTGAATCATGGGACACCCAAGGAAAACAAAGAGCCACAGAATGACCATAAATTGACAGAAGCTTATAACCAATGATCATTTTAATGTAAGATGTGGTGTAAAAGATATCATTTGAGGGTCCATGATTGGGAAAGAAGGTAGGTTAGTCATGTTGGAGAGTAAAGATTACAGAGGGATAGCCCAAGGGCTGTATTTCTACACATGGAATGTTAAAAGACCTGGAGGACAGCCTCCAGCTTTTTTTGATAGATTCTCTTTGATGGATTTGTGTGAGGACATGGGAAATAATCATACAAAATGAGAAGCCACACATGACTTCAATACACACGCTTGGAGAGGCCACCCACACCCACAAAGCCACATTTCCACTGAAATGTTGAAGACAATGAGGAGATTGGATGAGATGTCCTTTCAGGTCACTCCCAGCTCTACATTCTTTGAGTTGTCCCCATTTCCCCCATCCTGTCCTTTTGGTACCGACTTCAGACATCCCATTAGCTTTCAAGGTGCCCCAAAGCACTCCAGCCCCAACCCTCATCATCTCCGCCTGATTTTCCCTACATTCCCTTGCCAATGAAACTCTGTTCTGTATCTCATATCTATCATGACATCAACCCTTCAGAGTAACAGCTGAATTGTTTATTCTGTTCAGAAATGGTAATGGGAAAGATTAAAGATTCACATTAATAGTTTGATAGACAGACCAAGAGGAAACTAGAAAGACAGACAGAGACAGACAGACAGATAAGGATATATATGGAGAGAGAGAGAGAGAGAGAGAGAGAGAGAGAGAGAGAGAGAGAGAGAGAGAGAGAGAGAGAATAGACAGGTGGGTAAATCAACAAAGCATTTGTTGAGCATTTATTTTGTTTTAGGAACTCTGCTAAGCAGTGGAGGTGCAAACACAAGGAATCCAAAGAGCCCCTGCCCTCAAGTAGTTTACATTCTAATAAGGAAAGACAATCTAGAAGGGAAAATTGGAAAGGTCAGTATTGGGGAAAGGCAGACAGTAAAGTGAAGGAGGAAGAAAAGGAAGAGGATGAGGAAGGAAATGTGTAGAGTAGAATTGTGAGTGAAGTAAAGCATCATGGAACCTTAGGGCAGAGGTTTGTTTCTTCAAGGTGGGAAAAAAGTAGGAAAAGAAAGAAAAGGAGGAGGAGGAAGAGAAAAAGGAAGAGGAGGACGAAAGGAACCCCTGTATTCAGATCCTGCCTCTTTTACTTATTACGTTAATGAATTTGGGCAAGTCACTTAAGCTCTCTAGGTCTGAGTTTCCTCCTCTGTGGATTGAAGAGTTTGGACTAGGTTGACTTTCTGGCTCTAAATCTATGACCCTATGACCCACTCCTTCGTGCATTTGTACTGAGACAATATTCCCCATCTGGGTTACCTGACTCAATAGTGATTGATGGATTCAAGCATACCTTTGTTACTTACTATGCCTGTGGCCTTAGGCAAGTCACTTCTCAATCTCTTTATCTATAAAATAAAGACATTAGAAGAGATCTAGAACCCTAAATTTCCTTCTAGTTCTAAATCCTATTTGAGATGAAACTTGGGAATTTATTGGATAGAAAACTCCAAGTGAAGAAAACTACCTACCAATATAGATGGGCATTTTTTCCTATAACCTAAAGGCTTAGAGAGTTGACCAAAGGTCCTGACAGGTGGAATAACTTATCCGACATCATATATCCAGTATATGGCAGAGACAAGACTGAGTCCAGGCCACCTTTAATCTGAGGTAGGGTCCTTAATCAGTCACACTGTCTTTTCCTATGAACTTATAGAAGAGTGATTTTTAGGCTGAATTAAAGCCTGGAGAGACTTACATGGATAGATGCAAAGTGAATTGAGCAGAACTAGGGGAATGTTGTAGACAGTCAGTAACACTGTATGATGACCACTATGAATGATTTAGCTATTCCCAGAAATACAAAAATCCAAGACAATTCCAAAGGCCTCATGAGGAAAAATGCTATTCACATTCTGGAATCTGAATCCAGATCAAAGCATACTATTTTCACTTGATGTTTTTTTTTCTTTTTGGTGTTTCTTCTTTCAAAATGCTACTAATATGGAAATGTGTTTTACATGATTGAATGTATATGACCTATATTAAATTGCTTACTATTTTAGGGAGGAAGGAGGAGAAGGAGAAAACTTGGAACTCAAAATTTTAAGTGAACGTCAAAATTTATTTTAACACATAATAGAAAAAAATAAAGTACTATAAAAAGTTTTATTTTTTCCACTCTTAATTTATTTATTTTCTTCTTTACATCACTCATTTCCTTGAGATTCTGAGTTATAATTTTCTCCCCATTTTCCCCTACCTCCACCCCAAAAGAGCAAACCCACTGTAAAGCCCCTCCCCTAATCTGCTCCCTCCTATGTCCTCCCCCATAGCCCTTCTAACTTTCCAGTAGGGCAGTATGGGTCTCCCTACTCCAGTGCCTGAATATCTTAATTCCCAGTTGCATGTAGTTAATACTAATAATAATCTTTAAACATATATATATATATATATATATATATATATATATATATGCATTTTATTATAGAACATTAAATTCTAGATTCTTTCCCTTCCTCCTTCGTCACCCACCCCCACTGGAAGAACAAGCAATTCAATACAGGCTGTACATATGTAATTACATAGAACATCTCCACAGTGGACATATTGTGAGAGACTGATTATATGTCCCTCCTTCCTATCCCACCCCCACCCTTGTTCTGTTCTCTACCCTGTCCCTGTCCCTTTACAGAAGTGTATACTTCCAGCAACCTTCCCCCCCACCTTGCCCTCCCCTCCATCATCCCACCTCTCATCCCCATCCCCCCTACTCTCCTGTGTGGTAAGATACCCAGTTTAG
>CM053597.1:235650465-235670641 GCA_028646575.1 Pseudocheirus occidentalis | reverse complement strand
TGTAAATAGTTCAACTTCAAAGAGAACCTTCCGATTTTTTTTCCATGTTTACCTTCTCATATTTCTTGTGTTTGAATGTCAAATTTTCTGGTCAGTTCTGTTTTTTTCAGCAAGAATGCTTGAAAGTCGTCCACCTCACTTAATTACCATATTTTCCCCTGGAACATTATACTCAGTTTTGCTGGGTAGGTGATTCTTGGTTTTAATCCTAGCTCCCTTGATCTCTGGAATATCATATTCCAGGACCTTTGATCCCTCAATGTAGAAACTGCCAGATCCTAGGTTATCCTAATTGTGTTTTCACAGTATTCAAATTGTTTCCTCTTGGCAGCCTGTAATATTTTCTCCTTGATGAGGGGGTTCCAGAACCTGACTATAATATTTGTAGGAGTTTTCTTTTGGAGATCTTTTCAAGAGGTGATAAGTTAATTCTTTCAAGTTCTATTTTGCCCTTTTGTTCTAAAATATCAGGGCAATTTTCCTTGAGAATTTCTTGAAGGATACTTTTTTTGATCATGGCTTTCAGGTAGTCCAATAATTTTTAAATTGTCTCTTATCCATGGTGTCATATGAGTTTATCACAGGGAATCCTAAGCTTGGTGTTATCCTCATGCTTTCTTGACATTTCAGTAATACCATAGAACCCACAATTTTCTTGTTCTTGCTATGAGACCAGTCCATTTTTGTTTTTGTTAGTGAATTTCTCTTAGGCTTCACACTACCTCTAATGCTTGTTTCCCTCTGTCTCCCCTTCAAATTACATTTTCATCTATGTACCAATGTTGTTTTTGTTGGGATTGTTTTATTTAGTCAATGTCTCAGAACTGTTCTTCAGATTTTGCTCCGTTGCTTTATAAAATTTCAAATTCATTTTTACAATTTGTTATATTCTGCAAGTCCATCATTTTAATGAGATCATAAGTCTGTAGCAGAAGGGACCTCAGAGGATGGCTAGACCAACCTTTTAATAGGTCAATAATATTTCATTACATGGTGTACCATCCTCCAATTATTGAACAAATAGCTATTTTTCAGTCTTTTATCCTATTACCAATGAAGCAGCTTTGATTTTTTTTGTACATTTAAGTTATTTTTTTCTTCTAATAACATCATTAAGAGATACTCCTAGCAGCTAGGTCAAAAGGTACTATTAGTCTTATAACTCACTGTATATAGATTTCCAAGCTGCTCTCCAAAATGACTGTGTTAATACACAGCTTTACCAACAGCATAATTAAGTGTCCAATTTTCTACAATCCTGCCAACACAGAAGTTTGTCATTTTAACTATATTGGCCAAATTGGTAGGCGTAAGGTAAACACTTCAAAGTCTTTTTAAATTTTCAGTTCTTGGAAAATTAAGCTATTTGGTAGCAACTAAACATTTTTCATTTCTTATTTACAATTTGTTTTCTCATTTCCAAAGTTGTCTATTAATATTTTTAATTGTTCATCTAATGTAGAATGGTTATGACTCAGATATTTTTAGAAGTCTGTTATAAATTCTACATAACAAATACTTTCATTACGTATATTTACAGCATTTTCCCCAATCTCTCACTATTCTTTTTGCCTTGATTAAATAGTTTTGTCACACAAACTCTTTGTTTTCATATTCCCCCATTTTGTTACCAACATTTTTTCAATTTCTTCCATATGAAAACCGTTTTTATTCTACCAAATTGTGATATCCTAGATGACAGTGGCAAACCCTTTTGTTGAACAAACATCTCTGTTTTATGCCTCATTTTGATATGAATAATCAGAGGACTGTCAAACAAAATGATTTCCATTGTTGCATCTATCAAGTAATATTTTATGGTCTTAACATATTCATGAGAGACACCTTGTCAGAGGAGGGTCTTTGAGGCTGCATTTTGCTCTACTGAATCAATTGCATTTCTTATATTCAACAAAGAATAGACACAGAGGCATCTTGTATTCTCCCCATGTTACAGTCAATTGTGTGCCTGCAAATATGGAGTGTGCTGAAGAATATTATTTGTGAGAGCCTGACATTCTATCTCGTTTTTTCATCAAGGGTGCCCTTGATTGCAACACCTGGCATGGAGGTGACGCTAGGTCATTGAAATAAGACCATGTCATTAAAACTAAGTTCTGCCTGGTCTAATCTTGCTGGAATGGCAGTATTGTCTCAGTGATATGCTAGATCTACTTTCAGAGAATCAGCCTAGGTAATTATGAAGTGGCACATTGTCCATAAGCTTGACACTTGGGGTTCAATTCCTTGGTCATGGCAACCCATGAGACAAAGGAAAATGTAAGATTAGTAACTTGTGCTAAGGATGGTCCCCCTTCAACACCTTTAAGTCAGAAATCAACAAGCCAAGTCATCATATCAAGAAGGAAAGAAGGAAGGAAGGAAGGAAGGAAGGAAGGAAGGAAGGAAGGAAGCATGCATTTATTAAGGATATATTGTGTGCCAGGGATTGTGCTAAGTACAGAAGATACAAAGAAGAGGGAAAAGCAATTCCTTTACTCACAGAACTCATAGTCTAATATGGGAAAGAAGATGAAAATAACTCTGCACAAATAAGATATAGATATAAAGATAGAGATAGATATTATATATGTATGCATATATCATAAGTATACATGTGTATATATGTTATGTGTTTATATGTATGTATGTGTATATACACACACATATATATGTAGGTATACTTACGATAAATTGGAGATAATAACAGGGGGAAGCAACTCACATGAAGAAGGCCTGAGAAAGGCTGCTTGTAGAAGGTGGGATTTTAGTTGGACTTGAAGGAAGCATCAGGGAACCTCTGTATGTGGTGCCAGGCCTGGATTCGGGAAGATTTCTCTTTATGAGTTCAAATCTATTCTCAGGGGTGGCTAGTGGGTGCAGTGAATAGAGCACTGGCCCTGGAGTCAGGAGTACCTGAGTTCAAATCCGGCCTCAGACACTTAACACAAAAAACTAGCCATGTGACCTTGGGCAAGTCACTTCATCTCAACTGCCCTCCAAAAAAAAAAAGCAAAAAAAACCCAAATCTATTCTCAGACACTTATGTGACCCTGGGCAAGTCATTTCACCCTGTTTGCCTCCATTTCCTCATCTGTAAAATGAACTGAAGAAGGGAATGGCAAAACACTGCAGTGTCTTTATCAAAGAAGACTCCACATAATGTCATGAAGAGTTGAACACCACTGGAAAAAATGACTCATCAACAAAAGGAACTCAAAAGGTGAAGGGAATGAGGGAGGAAAATTCAGGCATGGGTGATGTTCTTTGAAAATTCCAGGTATCATAAATGGGGGGGGGTCTTGTGTAAAGAACAGCAAAGAGGCCAGTGTTGTTGATCAATTGTGAGCTTGAGGTGAATGACATAAAAGAAAGCTGGGAAGGTAGAAAGTGGCTAGATTATAATGTACTATAAAAGCCAGAGAATTTTGTATTTAATCCTACAAGTAATGGATAGCTACTGGAATTTATGGAAAAGGGAGGATGAAGAGATTTATCTAGTCAGAGGAAGATCAGTTTAATAGTTGATGGAGGATACACTGGAGGGGGGGAACCATTTAAGACAGGGAGACCAACCGGTAGGCCACTGAAGTAGTACAGGTAGGAAGTAACAAATGCCTGCACCAAGGTTGTTGCAGTGTTTGAGGAGAGAAGGGGGCATTTATACCAAAGATGCTATGAAGGTACAAAGGGTAAGGTAACAATGGATTGGATATGGGGAAGCATGAGCAACAGTAATGAGTTAAAATGACACATAGGTCACAAACCTGAGTGACTGAGAGGAGGATGGTTCCATCCAAAGTAATAGAGAAATAGGAAAAGGGAGGAGAAAGATAATATGTACAGTTTTTGACATATTGAGTTTAAGATGTGTATGAGTTATTCAATTCAAAATGTTCACTAGTGAGTTGGAGATGCAAGACATTTGACCAGAAGAAAAGTTAGGACTGGACAAATTGGTAGAAGGATCATCCGCATAGAAATGTTAACCATATCTATGGGAGCCAATGAAATCACCAGGTGAAGTAGTAGGTACAGAATGTGAAGAGAAGAGGGCACAGGACAAACCCTTGGGGGATGCCAAGGATGAAGATCTAGCAATGAAGATGGAGAAGGAATAGTCAAACCCATAGAAGGAGAATCCAAGTGCTAAGTGCTGGGGATGCAAGAGAGGCAAGAACAAAGTCTCTGCCTCCAAGTAGCTTACGTTTTAATGAGGGAGACCATGCAAACAATTATGCGCATATAAGATATGCACAAAGTAAATGGAAGATCATCTCAGAGAGAAGACACTAAGTTGGGGGACTGGGAAGAGATCTCCTGCAAAAGGCAGAATTTGAGATGACTCTTTAAGGGAGCCAGGTAGGGCGAGACGTAGAGGTAAGAAGGGACTTCATTCCAGTAACAGGGATAGTAGCTACATAAGGATACACACCCATCCTGGCATTTCCCCTATAAATGAAACCTAAAGACAAGGAAGTTGGAACTAAATGATAGTGATCTTGTTTGGTCATTTCAGTCGTGTCTGACTGTTTCTGACCCCATTTGGGGTTTTCTTGGCAAAGATAGTGGAATGGTTTGCTGTTTCCTTCTCTAGCTCATTTTCCAGATGAGGAAACTGAGGTCAACAGGGTTAAGTGATTTGTCCAGGGTCACACTGGTAGAAAATGTCTGAGGTTGAATTTTAACTCAACTCTTCCTGACTCCAGGCCCAGTGCTCTATCCATGGTGCCACCTATCTTCTCTAGTTAAGTGGTAAAGTGGCTCATAGATACTTAAAGACACCCCCTGAGTAGGGAATTTGCAATTGGAGAAACACCTTATCACAGTACATGATACAGTGGCTAGGATCTGAACTTGGAGTCGAGATTCCAATCCAGGATTCAGACCCTTGATGGTTATTTGACCCTATGCACTTCACTTAGCCTTTCTAGGCCTGCTTTCTCATCTCCAAAATGAGGAGATTGGACTCAATGACCTCTAAGATTTCTTGCAGTTTTGCATCTATAAGCTCTATAATCCTTTGTTTATAATGTACACAAACCAATATAATATTAGGAAGATTATATATTAAAGCTTACATATTAAAATCTTTCATAGAAAATAAGGAATTAAATTTTGCAAGAAATTAATTAAAACTCCTAAGTTAGAGCAGTATATACTCTAATACTCAGTAATTATAATGCAAAGCTGAGTGCTAGGAAAGAGGGATAAATATATTAGAAAATATAGCTTGTTGTCTAGAAATGAAAGAGCTTAGATCCAGACAGATCCTTTAGAAACCTCACAATAGGAAAACTTCATTCATTAAATGAAATGGAGAGATTCGCTTCTGGCCATTCTTTGCATCTCTGTTTAGCAGAATGCCTGACATATAGCAATGGCTTAGTAAATGCTTGTTGATTGATATGGCAAGTAATCTATTAGCCCCTGAAAAAGCTGGAAAGGGGCTCCTGCAGAAGGTAGTATTCAAATGCTGCTGATATTTTATTTAATAGTTTTGAGTCATTATTCATTAATGAGCTCAGCCTATAGATTTTGTTTTCAAACACATATTTGCCTGGATATAAAGAACCCTGCTGGAAGATTTACATGCAAAATGTGAAACTGAGGGGCAGTTAGGTGGTACAGTGGACAGACCACCAGCCCTGGAGTCAGGAGGACCTGAATTCAAATGTGACCTCAGACACTTGACACTTATTATGTGACCCTAGCCTAGTCATTTAACCCTGATTGCCTTCCCTCCCTCATCCACCCCCAAAAGTGAAACTGATACATAGAGAAGAAATGATAATACCTAGTAGAGGAGTGGAAGCATTTCAGAATCATCTCCATCAGACCATCCAGCTGTCAGAACAAATATCAAAATCAACATAAAGTGAAGGAAATATTTTTTTTAAATTGAAGGCTTGTAATCAGAGTTCTAACCTAACCTATTTGAACAAGCTCTTGATGAGAAAAGAATTGAAATAGATAGGAGTATAAATTAAAATGACTAATTAGCACCATTTTGACAGAATCTTAGTTATTGAAATCGACTGGTATGGTATTAAATTTATGAAATAATTTTGGGAACATTAGCATTACTCTATCATCCTAAGCGTGTTTGGGGGCAGCACTCTATTTCCTCAGGCCTTTCTGCCAGGGCGAGGTAGAGGGAGGGAGGGTGGCTTTAAAGCTTTATTTATCAGAGCCTTTGAGTATTTTGAATGCTTTCTTGTTTTAATTGTAGATTGTATTTCTATGATTTCTTCCCTTCCAGTGGCATATAAAAATGCTCATGATTTTTAATCTTGTAGACAATCATTCATCATCTCAATTAATTTGTTTTATTGAACATCTTGGATATTTTAGGAACACATTCAAACTATCTACAAATCGAGACATTTTAACCTCATCATTAACAATGACTGATCCTTTCACTTCTTTTACATTCTTGTTGCTATAGTGAGTATTTCTAAAGCTCCATTAAGTCAGACTTGTAAAAGGCAATCACCCAGCTTTGCACTGGTCTTCAGTGGGAAGGCTTCTCTTATTTTCCTGCTGCACATGTTAGCTCTTAGCTCCTGAGGCATGCTTTTTATATTAAGCACAATGCCCAGAACCTAGAAAGCACTCAAATAATATGTATTGATTGATTAGTTAAGGAAATATTCTATGCTTTAGTGTTTATTCCCAAAAATCATAAATAAATTTTTATGAAAGTATTTTCCAAATATGTTGAAATAATCAAAGCATTTTAAAGTTTACATTTTGTGCGTCTTTACTATATTGTTTATTCTAATACCAAATTTTCTTTGGAATAATGTGGAAAGTCCAATTTGGTCATTTTATATCAAACAAGAATCCCTGATTAAGTATTGACTAGGTGCCAAGTGCTGTGTTAACCACTAGGAATAAAATCAAAAAGTAAAAAATGGTCCCTACCCTCAAGGCACTTACATTCTTATGGAGAAGACAAAGTATCTGCAAGATAAAATACAGACCAGATATAGAGGAGAAAGCAGCAGGCAGGTAGATTGTGCAGTGGATGGACCTGGAGTCAGGAAAATCTGAGTTCAAATCCAGTCTCATATATGTACTAGTACTGTGACCCTGGTCAAAGCACTCATCCCCTCACAGCATCAGTTCCTTCATCTGTGAAATGGAACTAATATTAGCATATCCCTTCTAGGGTTATTGCAAGAATCAAATGCAATGATATTTGTAAAGTTCTTTGCTAACCTTCAATTTAGCACTATAGAAATGATGACCATCATCATCATCATCATCATCATCATCATCATCATCTATTAGCAGCTGAGAAACCTGGAAAGGGACTCCTGCAGAAGGCAATATTTGTGTGTTGCTGATATTTTATTTAATAGTTTTGAGTCACTATTATACATTATACTTTTCAGAAGGAATTGTCCTGAATAGCATAACCTTTCTCTGAAACATTAATTCCTCAATTGCATATAGTCATTGAAGAGTTACAAAATGTCGCACCTGCACTCTCTCATATGATCCTCTTAATATTGTGAATCAGATACTGGAGATATTATTAATATCCTCATTCACCAAATGAAGCAAGAAACTGAGGATAAGACCCCATAGCTAGTGAGTATCTGAAGTGGAATTCCAGCAAAGGTCTCTCCAGGATCCCAGGGTCATCTTCCTATGATACTGTGCTGCCTCTTAGTCATAGCGATATTTTTCTTTCTTTGACACTTGGGAAGGAGGAAATTCCTTTTAAATCCACCTTGCTTTTGTGCCTTTTAGTAGCATCTGCCACTCCCAACCCCAAAAGATCTGTAGAACTTAATGATTTCCCATTGTGTTATTTGATTATTTGATTAACTGTTTGAAGAGAAACATCAATTTCTTTTAAATCTTTCAATTTATTATGATAAAGCTGGGAGCACTAACGTCTGCTTGTTTTCTTAATTTATTTTGAATGCATTGTGGTCGCTTTTTATTGATTTATAATGAATGTATATTGCTCATGTATAACGCATTTATTTATTCTTCATTTATTCAACCTTCAGGGTTTTTTTCTCTCTTTGACTTAGCTAGTTTTTTTAAATTAAAGTAAATTGTATTATCTAAAAAAGAAAAAAAATACTTGTTTTATTTGTTATTCCAATCATTCTTTCTTTCCTAACTTTCTAATCTCTGTATTGTTCTTACTAATCTCATTTTTTTGTTTTTACTTTTGTTCTTGGATTATTTCTTTTTTCTTCTTTAAATTTAAGCTTAAATCAGTGGACTTCTTTTTTCTGTATCGGTAAAACTTAAGATAGATCAAATTGGAGTTCTTCATTTGGGCACATCATATAGTTTAATTAATAAGATCTTGTAGTGATAGAGATTCATTGCTAACTATTGCCTTTGTTTATTTTTATTTTTTATTATTTTTATTTTTTTTCTTTTTGGAGGGCTGTTGGGGTTAAGTGACTTGCCCAAGGTCACACGGATAGTTTTTGTGTTAAGTGTCTGAGGCTGAATTTGAATTCAGGTGTTCCTGACTCCAGGGGTGGTGCTTTATTCACTGAGCCACCTAGCCGCCCCTAACTATTGCTTTTGAATACATCTTATGATTTCTGATATGTGTATTTGTGGTGGTGTCTTTCTTATAAGTTGTTGTTATACAATAATTTCTTGAATCCAGGCACTTCTTAATGATTTTCCCCATTCCTGTGTAAACTTGTACCTGAAGATCATATTATCATTATTCTAGCTTGATTATGTCTGATCAGTTCCCATCAGTTCAGATACCATCTTTATGCAGAAGAATCCCAGATCCACAGCTGTCTATTAGACATTTCTCAGTGAATGCCCTGTAGCATCGCAGACTCAACATATCCAAAATAACCTTTTTATCCTTAAAATGTTGCATCTTCTGAACTTCTTGTTATCACTGTTGGAGGCACCATTACCTGCCAATCACAGCCTCCTTGACTCCTCTCTCAAAATTACTTCATATATTCAATCACTTACCAAATAAGTGATTTCTATTCTACCTATAACATCTTTTGGATATTCTACCTTCTCTCCACTAAGTCACCCCCACCTTCAAGCTCTTACAGCCTCTCACCTGGACTATTCAGAGCCTGCCAATTGGTCTTCCTGTCTCAAGTCTCACCCCTCTCCAATTTAACCTCCACTCAGCAGCCAAACTAATTTGCCCAATATGTAAATCGGACCTGTTTCCCTTTCTCAATGAGCTCCAAGAACTTCTTATAATGTCTAGGATCGAATAGGAAGTCCTCCATTCGGTGTTTAAGGCTCTTCTCAACCTGGCTCCTTCCTCTCTTTTCAAGATTCATGTACTTTTACTCCTCTTCACGTATATTAAGTTCTAGCAATAGCAATCTTTTTTACTGTGCCTTTTCAGGGACCAGAATGCTCTCCTTATCCCAATCCCATGACATCCCTGGCTTCTTTGAAGATTCAACTCCAAGTATTGTTTTGATCCTGCCAGGCATTTGAGCCTTCCCCTCAATGATTATCTTAATTCTATTCTCTGGGTATGAAGAAGTTTATTTAATGTTTATTATTTAATTTAATTTAATTTTCCTTATTTAATGTTCTCTTTATTTATATTTTCTTCCCCTATTAGAATGTAAGCAACATGAGGACAAAGACTGTTTTGTGATTTTCACCATTCTTTGTATCCCTAGGGCTTAGCACATTGTCTGGCTTATGTTGTTGCTGTTCAATTACTTCCAACTATTTGTGACCCCATGGACTATATTGTCATATTTTCTTGGCAAAGATACTGGAGTGGTTTGCCTTTCCTTTCTCCAGTGAATTAAGAAAAACAGAGGTTAAGTGACTCAGCTGGGGTCACACAGCTAGTGCTTGCCTGATGCTGGATTCAAACTCAGGTCTTCTTGTCTCCAAGCCTAGCAATCTATCCACTGAGCCATTTACAGGTCCCCCTCCCAGCATACAGCAAATGTTTAATAAATGTTTGTAAAGTGAATAAATATGGTTTATAAATGAAACTTTTATGATGTCTTCCCTACTGTATTTAGATATAGCTTTTTTTTTCCAGGTCCACAACTTTATTGGGAGCTCCAGGTACACACATTTGTACATTCACACACCAGATGCACACACACAGGCTTGCTCACATGCTCACAGCATCACTGCCATGACAGCAGGGTTGCAGGGTGTATGGCACCACATACAGGGTTCTCCCCTTCTCCTGATCCTGGCTAGGGTGGTCTCACCATCCCAGATGGTAAACTCAGAGTATCTGCTGGGGAATGGGAGGAGGAGGACAGAGGGGCAGGGGCAGGGGCTGGGGGTGGATGTCCCAGGCTGGGGATCACCTGGGCCTCCTCACTTCAGGGATTGCAGCATCAAGAGCTGTTTGAGCACCTTCGTCTGGCTCATCTGTCGAATCTCCCCCGCCAGGAACATCTCCTCCACCACCGTGTAAAACTTGTAGAAATTGAAGACCAGGTCCAGTTCACAGATATTGTGGAAATACTCATTTAAGCCCTCCACAAAGTTGTGGATTGCCTCCAGATAGGCCAGGTTGTTGTCATTGACATCCACACAGATGCAGAAATAGAGACTGGCTTAGCGGCGATAAATGATCTTGAAATTTCCGAACTCCACAAGTTGATGTGCTTGGTGTCCCAGACCCTGACCACAGCGTGCACCTCCTCGATCAGCTTCTGCTTCTCTTCGTCGTCAAACTGCACGTACCATTTGGCCAGGCAGGTCTTGCCCGCTCGGTTCTGGATGAGAATGAATCGGATCATGGTGATCCCTCGGGGTCAAGCCCCCACCCAGATCTCCCCAATCTCCCCTGTCTCCGGAGTCCCGCGGAGATTGGGTGACTTCCAAAGCCGCGGCTTCAGGCAGCTCTCCCTAGATATAGCTTTAGCTATAGATTTAGCTCTTTTCTTCTCCTGGGAGTATTGTTACTTATATGTTTATGTGAATGTTTCAGATACACAAAATAAACTCAGATTGACTGGAAGAAGAAAAACACTACCATGGAAAGAATGCTGGCTGAGGAGACAGCCTGGCTTCAAGATCAGGTTCTTTACTCCCTATGTGACTTTGGGCAAGTCATTGTACTTTTCGGCCTTAGTTTCTTCATCTTTAAAATTAAGGAATTGGATTTAATTATCTTTAACATTCCTTCAGGCTCCAAATATCCAACCTCTAACCTTGTATCTTCTAGACAACTTTTTATGAATTGACTATGAAAGCGTAGGTCTTTAGAAAACCGTCTGAGCACTGACCCTGGAATCCAAAAGATCTGAACTCAAATTGGTTATGTGGCTCTTACATCTTACCTCTCTTAGCCCTAATTTCTTCATCTATAAAATAGAAATAATAACAACTCCCAGGGTTGTTGTAAAGATAAAAATGAGATGACATGTGTAAAGCTCTTTGCAAACTTTACATAAATGCTACCTATCTTCATCATCACCATCACATTATCATTGTCATATGTGCTCCTTTAGTGAATTGATCGTTCTCAGTTTTTGAGAGAAAAGAAATATAGGTTGGGTTTGAGAAATTTCTTCTTAATCATGTTTTGTGTTTCATACCAATGGGATCCACCATACCCATTACAGCCCCATATCCCATTAAAATATCTCAAAAATTGATTCTTCATTAACTTCAAAATTGTGTTGCCTTCAGCATGTACTGTGTCGTTGTGCACTTGGTAAACTCCAGTTACTCTTATCAATTTCATCCTCTTAAGTGTGATTTCCCCTTCCACATGTATTGAAAGACTAGTACAAATGCTAGTTTTACTGTCATCTATGATAGGGTAGATTGATACAGAAAAGCTGACAAATCTGTCCCATTTCAAATCTATTTGCTATCTTTCCTTCAGTTTCATCTGTAAATATTCTTAGTGTAATCTGATTTAGTTTCTTCTCCTACCAAACTTTCCCTCAAGGTATTGAGGTATATACATATACTTGAAGTAAGTATTTTTGGCTTTTGCCACTAGATTCTCCTTAAATTTCTATTAAGTGCAGTTTGTTTGATGTTCTATGACTTCAATGCATCTCTTATTTATCTTTTAGTTAACAAAATTATGACAGCATATTAAAGTCTGTTATTATGCTTCTATCCTTGCAAAAAAAAATGAGGTTTTTTTTTTATTTCTGTCTTTTCTTGTTATGTTCTGTCTTAGTTCTCTTTCTCCTCATCTCAATTCTCAATTTCCTTTTCTGGTTAATTATCTTCCTCCCCCTCACTAAGTGTGGGCACATCCCAAGGTTTTAGCCAGCGTGTTCTAAATTGTCTCTTCACTTTTTTCCTTGGCAATTTCATCAATTCCCATGAGTTCAATTATCATCTCTATGCAGACATCTAGTATATATTTATATGTGTAAATGTGCATGTGAACTTGTGTGTATGTGTGTGTATGCATACCTCTAATCTACCTTTTCTGAACTCTTCCCTAAACATCTTACTAACTACTTTCTAGTCATTTCTACCTGCATATTCTACTGGCATGTCAAACTCAACATGTTCAAAACATAACCTATTGTATTTTCCCTCAAACTGATTCATTCTCTCCTTTTTCTGATTTCTTTTGCCTGGTATTCCTAACACCAGCCTTTCCTTTCTCCAACCACACATCCACACAAATTAATATTCCTAAAAGCAGAGGTATGACCACGCCTCTCCATGGATCAAATACCTTCTGTGATTTCCTCTCACCTCTGGGATAAAGGACAAAATCATCCTCCTGGCATTGAAAACCTTCCTCAATTTGATTCCCAAGTATATTTGAGACTTATTTCCTATTTTTTCCCTTCACATATTCTCCATTTCCATAAAATTGGGTTGCTGTTCACTATCCATGACAGTCCTCTACCTTTCACACCGTTTCACAAATGATTCTCAGAGTCTGACATACAATCCACCATTACTCCTGCCTGGGAAAATTTCTCATTTCCTTCAGATCACAACTCAGAAGTGGCTTCCTACATAATGTCTTTACTAGCGACTCCTACCCTACCCTCCAGTTAGCAGCACTCATGGTGTCTTGAAATGAATTAATAGAGAACATGTGTATAAGTCACATGGTTCACCCCACCCCAGGCAGACTGCAAACTCCTTGAGGGCAGAAAACTTTCCTTTTGTCTTTCTAATCCCAGTGCTTAGCATAGGAGCCCACTAACCTAAAAGGTTTTTTTAATTGAATTAAATCTGTTTCAAGAACTTATCTAGTCCCTCCTCCAGGAAGGGTGAACTACTGTATGAACCAGTCAGGATATTACCTCATCCTTTATCCATCAATAGATTCACTTTGGTTCTTAAGACTTTGTGTTCTGGTCCATAACCAGCTGAGCTCATGGGCATCATATCTGCCATTCTTATTGGTTATTGGCTCCTTTAAATTATCAAGCACATGTAGTACAATTTTTTTTCTGATTTTCTTCACAACTAGCTCAATAGAAATACTTGGGTGCTTTCTTCTTTCCCTTCCATTTTCTATTAAAATGTCTCTTAATTGGAACAACCAAACAATCCTCCAACAGCATCTTTGTTCAGTTGTTTCAGTTATATCTGACTCTTTGTGACCCCATTTAGGGTTTTCTTGGCACACATACTGAAGTGGTTTGCCATTTCCTTCTCCAGCTCATTTTCCAGATGAGAAAACTGAGGCAAACAAGGTTAAGTGATTTGTTCAGAGTCACATACATAGTAAGTATCAGAGGCCAGATTTGAACACAGGAAGAGGAGGTCTCCTCACTCCAGGCCCAGTGCTCTACCCACTGTAGCATCACTTTGCTGTCCCAGTTCAGCATTTACCATATACCAGATACTGTGTTAGTCTAGACTAGAGTCTAGACTCTATCCTCTTACTAAGAGAATTTGTTCTATGAAGTTTGGATTCAGTCAAAGGACCATACGTGAGAACCTAGAGGGCCACATGGGGCCTCCTCTAGTTTAGATATAACTAATGACAAAAAGTGAAACAGTTTCTACTCTCTAGGACTTAAAATTCAACATATTAAGGAGGGGAGCCAATATTATCACTAGTCAGTGTGCAGACTACTTTTTCCCCCTGGGATCCATATAGTTATATTCTGTTCTTGGTCTATTATCCTTGCATCTTACAATAAGACCCGGAAAGCCAAATACCATACTTAAAGACCATCTTAATGAACTATTAATTTCTTCCATCCTATTTTCTCTTCTAAATCCTTGCCTTCAATCAATAGCAGTGATAAATCCATCCCATGTCCCCCTAATCCTTTTCATTTCTTTTTCAGGTCTTCATAATCCCTAGAGAATCAAAGGGTTGTTGTACAGGATAGAATGAAAGAATATCCATGAAAGACCACTGTAAATAATAAAGCAAAAGAAAACATTGGGGGTAATTGTTATTTAGGACTGTTCTTTCAGATAATCACTGGCTACCCCTACCAGTAAGTAATGGATTACCCTCATATTGTCCCCAGAACGCTCTCCAAAACTCCAACCATAATAGTTCAGTAAGCCTTGGTTTCCCCATGATGTACTGTGCCCGTGTTCAGGACTCTCTCTTCTTCCCTAACTGAAATCAACATCCTTTTGTTCCCTATTCTGCCTGGAACTTTTCAGAGAGCAGGCTAGCATTAATTCACTTTTACAAAAATTCCATTTTAATAACCCATAATGAATTACTGTGTTAAATCATGATTAATTATGGTTTAGATATAGATGAGGATACTGAAGCCCAAGAAACTGATTCACCCAGGGGCACACAGTTGCTAAGTGTTGGGGAATGGATTTGAGATCAAAACTTCAAAATGGGGTAATATCAGGAACCATACTAGGATGATCATGAAAGCAGCTTTGAATGTGGGCTCTTTACCAGGGTCCTTTAGAGTCTTTTCAGTTGTGACATCAATATATTTAATAAAAGACAGACAAATGACCCCCCTTCTCCCAAAACTCTTCTTTTCCTGGATCTAGGGGATCCATGCATACCACCAGTGGACCAGGCATGTTCTGAGTCAGTGCTGAATGGATTCATGCTTTGGAATAATGGAGCAAACCCTCAGTGGTCCCTTGATTCCCCCATTCCTAAGAGGGTAGGTGGCAGTGGTGCTGCATCAGTCTAAAAGGAAAGATTCTCCCCCCACCCCTTTCTCTTTCTCTCCTTCCACTGTATTGATTGTGTGGCTTAGAACCACCCTTTTCTGGGAATTCAAGTGAGAAGATGGGGAGGAGGAGTGTCTTTTCCATCCAGGAAACAGTAAAAACTTCTTGCACATAGCTGCTGGAACACATACTTGCTCAACTGAGTCTGAGGCAGGGTATAAATCCTTGGACTCCTCTTCTGGTTTAATCATTTCCCTGTGCATGTGTGATGGAACAGTGATCCTGAAATGGACATTTCCATCCTTGGAGGAAACATTTAGGATCCAAGGAGCTGGGAATTACCAATTCTGGCAGTGCTGACTGCTCAACAGAAGGGAGTGCCCCCTACAGTTATTATGGTGTTTCTAGGGGGATGACCAATAATAGAACTTTGAGGCGCTTGTTCAGACAGTACATAGCTGGGGTAAAGTGGAAATACCCGTTCAAAAGTCTAATAAGTGCCTCATACCTTAATGTCAATGTTTAAGTATCAATGTTAATAATAACTAAAAGTTGTTGCTTCTTTTTAAGGTCTCTGTTAATGTGTAATAGTGAATATTTTCTGTTTTAAGCATTTAATTGTCTTCTATCTGATCTACTTTTGACATTTAGACTATAAGCCCCCTGGTAGCAGGGACTGTCTTTTGCCTCCTTTTATATACTCAGTGCCTTAGCAGAGAGTTTGGCACAAAGGTTTTTAAAACATGTCTATTGAGTGACTGACTGAGTGATACTGAGTATTTTTATGGTCTCACTTTTATGGAAACCCTAGACCCGGGTCAAACTGAAATTTTAAGGGATTTTCCCCAAGGATGGTGGGTGAAGGTTTTAAAAAATGCCACAGAAACTTAGGGAAGGGATGTCACTTGAAACTGAAATCAGAACTCAGACAGAGATTCAGAACTAGGAGACCCTGGCAAAGGGTTAATGTCTCAGTCTCTTGGGAATAGTAATGGTTGGATGCCACACATAGAGATTAAAACAGCTACAGACCATGTTACTTCCTAGATTCTCCTAATCCCCTCAACAGCCCAGGTAATCATCCCATTTCATAAATAAGAAAACTGAAACTCAAAGAGGGGAAATGAATTAAGACCATCCATGTTAGTTTCATAATTAAAGCTCTAATCAAGGTCTTCTGTTTCTAGTTCCATTCCTGTTATCTACTATTTTGTGATGTCCCCTTCTCCAATGTCTTTTTCTAAAAGTTTTAGCTTCACAGCAGGAAACTTGTCTGAAATTCCTGATCTTCTGGTTAGTCAGGGTATATTTCATCCATCAAACTGTGACATAAGAATACCTTGTTTTGTCTCACATCAATGACATGAAGAACGCTGGTGCGTGGTGGCTTTGGAGTTTGGTGACCTGGATTGAAATACTACCCCTATCATTTATTACCCATATGACCTAAGAAAAATCACTCGACCTCTCTGAACCTCAGTATCCTTATTTGTGAAATGCTGTTGTTGGACTAAATTTCTCTAAATCTTTTTTTCATTTCTAGAGCCTATGAGCCTCTGAGCAGGTAGACATCCTCTTGGTACTATTGAGGTATACAGATAATTTTTCTCCACTCTAAACCTCAATATGACCCACTGTCTCTAATAGAGTTAAGAATATAAGTAGAGATTAATTTCTTGGTACCTTTTTAGTCTTTAAGAATGTGTTATCATGGAAGAAAAGGAAGATGTAGAGTCAGGGAAATTGAGTCCAAATCTTGTTTTTGCCATTAAATTACTGTGTGACTTTGGGCAAGCAATTTGCTTTTTCTTCTACTCATTCCTTTTACCTCTAAAATTGATGTCTTGCCTTGGTTAAATTCAATGTCACTCAACTCTTTCAACAAATATTTATTATGCATCTACTAGGTGAAAGACATTGTTCTAGGTGCTGAAAGTTTTCCAAATCCAACATTCTATAATTCTGTGACCTAGCACTGCAAGAGGTTTCACGTTAAACTTCTCAATTCATGCAAGTTTCTCTCATAAAGGCCTCATTTCTCAACTATACAGAGAACACAGTCAAATTGGTAAAAATAAGAGTCATTCCTCAAGTGGTAAATGATCAAAAGAAATAAACAATTTTCAGATGAAATAATCAAAGCTATCTGTAGCAATATGAAAAAAATGTTCTAAATCACTATTGATGTGATAAATGCAAATAAAAACAATTCTGAGGTATTTCCTCATACCTAATATGTTGACAATAAAACAGAAAAAAAAATTTAATATGTTGGAGGGGATGTGGTAAACATGAGACATTAATGCACTGTTGGTAGAATTGTGAACTGATTCAACCATTCTTTAGAGCAATTTGAAACTATATTCAAAGGTCTATAAAACCATGTAAACTTAGGTCTGTATTCAAAGGAGATTTTTAAAAAGGAAAAGGGTCTATATGCATAAAAATAATCATAGCAGTTATTTTCTGGTGGCAAACAATTGGAAATCAAGGGTGTGCTAATTAGTTAGGGAACTACTGAATAAATTGGCCCATGTGGTTATAATGGAATACTATTGTGATATAAGAAATGATGAGTAGGATGCTGTAAGGAAAAAAAAACCTGGAAAGGCTTACATGAGCTGGTGCAAAGAGCAATGTACTGTGTACAAAGTGACAAAAATATTGTAAGATGATCTATCAAGATGGTGGCATAGAAGCAGGAAAACTCCATGGCTCCGCCCCCCCATAACCACCTCCAATACCTATAAAATATGACTCAAGAAATGTTAGAGCCATAGAACCCACAAAGTGAGAGAAACAAATCTCCCGCTGAAGGCAAACATGCAGGTGGACAGGAAGGGTCCATCTCAGAGGTGCATGGAGCTGAGTCCAGGCCTGTATGAACTAACGGGTTTAGCCCCAGGGCAGCTCAGACCAGCTGGAACTGGAACATTCAGGGGAGTGGATCTCCAGCAGCTATGGTGGTTTCCAGAATTATCAATCCATAAATGCCAAACATGAAGTGAAAGGTCAGTGGAACTATCCTGGATCTGGAGGGGATGGAGTATGGTCCAGCCTCTGCCCCTGGAGTGAGAAGCAATGGAGGTGTGGCAGTTCTGCAGCCACCTCCAGTTGGTTGCTTCAGAGCTCCTGGGCTACAAAGCATAGGGGGGCCAAGTGACCATTCAGAGGCTAAGCACTCTTGCCTTAATCTGCCTGGATTAGGATCACAGTGTTGGGTGGTGGTCCTGAGGTGTGTGACCAATGAGCCAAAGATGGCAGGGGCTGTAGAGACAGTGGCAGCTGTGAAACCCCCAGTCATTTGGGACAAAGCTCTCCCCTCTGGAAGCAGAGTTCTATTGTGGCAAAGAGCTCAAAAGTCAAGTAATTGATAGGCAACATGAGCAAGCAAAGGAAATAAAGCAAGCACAACAATTCAACTTTAGATTTCTTTTTGGGGGACAAAAAGGATCAAAGCATGAAACGGGTGGAAGACAATATAGTCAGAACTCCTGCACCAAAAGCTTCCAAAAAATATATATATAAACTGGTTACAGGCCATGGAAGAGTTCAAGAAGGATTTTGAAAATCAGGTAATAGTAGAAGAAAAAATGGGAAGAGAAACGAGAAAGATGTAAGAAAATCATGAAAAGAAAGTCAACAACCTGACTAAAGAAAATAACATCTTAAAAAACAGACTAACTCAAATGGCAAAAGAGTCCCAATAAGCCAATAAGGAGAAGAATGCCTTAAAAAGCCAAACTTGACAGATGGAAAAAGAATTTCAAAAACTCACTGAAGAGAATAATTCCTTCAGAATTAGAGTAGAGTAAATGGAAGTGAATGACATTATGAGAAATCAAGATACTATTTTTAAATTAAATTGGTTTATTTACATTTAGTTTACAACATTCAGTTCCATAGTCCCTTGAGATTCAGATTTTCTTCCCCTTCCTCTCCTAACCTACCCTCCTCCTCCCCATCATGGCAGCATGCACTTGGAGAGAGGATCTACAGGTTGTAAAGAAGGATTGTAGCTGATGGAATGATCAGTGGGAAAGAGGAAACAAAACAAACCAAGAAAAAGAAACAGAACAAGTAGTTTGTTTCAATCTGCATTCAGACTCTGTATCTCTTTCTCTGGATGTGGATATCTCTTTTAATCATGAGTCTTTTGGAGTTATCTTATAACCTTATATTACTGAGAGGAGCCAAGTCTATTGAAGTTAGTCATCACATATTCATTGTGTCTCTGATTGTGTACAAATTTCTCTTGGTTCTGCTCTTCTCACTCAGCATCAGTTTATGTAAGTCTCTCCAAGTTATTATGAAGTCTGTCTGCTCCTCATTTCTCATAGCACAGTAGTATTCCATTATATTCGTATACCACAACTTGTTCAGCTATTCCCCAGTTGATGGGCATCCCCTTATTTTACAAGTTTGCCACCACAAAAAGAGCTGCTATAAATATTTTTGTACATACAGGTCCTTTTCCCACTTCTCTGATCTCTTTGGGATATAACCCTAGAAGTGGTATTGCTGGGTCAAAGGGTATACACTTATTTATAGCCCTTTCGGCATAGTTCCAGATTGCTCTCCAGAATGGCTGGATAAGTTTGTAGATCCACTAACAATGCATTAGTGTTCCAGTTTTTCCACATCCTCTCCAGCATTTATCATTTTGCTATTTTGTCTTCTTAGTCAATCTGGCTGGTGAGATGTGGAACCTCAGAGTTGTTTTGGAAATCAAGATACTATTAAACAGATCCAAACAATTGAAAAAATAGAAGGCAATGTGAAATATTTTATTGGAAAACCCACTGAACAGGAGAATAGATCCAGGAGAGACAATTTTAAAATTATTGGACTACCTGAAAGCCATGATCAAAAAAAGAACCTAGAAAGCATCCTTCAAGAAATTCTCAAGGAAAATTGTCCTGATATTTTAGAACCAGGGGGTAAAATAGAAATTGAAAGAATTCACTGATCATCTCTTTAAAAAGATTCAAAAGAGAAAGCTCTGAGGAATATTATAGCCAGGTTCTGGAGTTCCCAGACCAAGGAGAAAATATTACAAGTAGCCAAGAAGAAACAATTTGAATATTGTGGAAACACAATCAGGATAACA
>CM053597.1:235636870-235650365 GCA_028646575.1 Pseudocheirus occidentalis | reverse complement strand
TGGGGGGAGGGATAGGAAGGAGAGACAGATGATCACTGTTACAATGTCCACTATGAAGATGTCCTGTGTAATCGCACATCCATAGCCTATATTGAATTGATTGTCCTCCCAGTGGGGGTGGGTGACAAGGGAAGAATTGAAAGAATCTAGAATTTAAAGTTCTGCAATACCTGCAACTAGGAATTAAGAAATATAGGGGCTGGGATACAGAGACCCTCCCTGCCCTACCAGCAAGTAAGAGAGCAGAGCAGGGGATTGGCTTTACAGTAGGATTGCTGTTTTAGGGTTGGGGCAGGGGAAAGACAGGGAGAAAAATGTGTAATTCAAAAATGTCATGAAAATGAATGATGTAAACAAGAAAACATACAAAAAATTTTTTAAAAAGAAATGAATGATATAAACTAAAAATAAACACAAAAGTTAATTTAAAGTTTTTTGAAAAGAAATATTGTAAGATGATCAGATGTGAATGACTTAACTATTCTCAGCAATACAATGGTCCAAAACAACTCTGAGGGACTTAGGATGAAAATGCTATCTATCACCAGAGACAGAACTGACCGCGTATGAAGATAGATCAAGGCATACTTTTTAAATTTTCTTTATTTTTCTCAGGTTTTTTTGTCTATATTTTCTTTTACAACATGAGTAATATGGAAATATGTTTTGCATGACTACACATATACAATTGATATTGAATGGCTTACCTTTTCTACCAGGGGTTGGGGGGGGGTGGAGAATGAGGAAGGAAGAGAATCTGTAACTCAAAGTTTTAAAAATAAATGTTAACATTGTGTTTTACGTGTAATTGGGTAAGATAAAATACTAAATATTTAAAAAACACCTCTTAGTTCACAATTCTACAGAAATCTTCAGTCATGTAAGCACATACTAAGAGCTCCAAGGACCCTTAAAGGTCAATAATTCCAGGTTAGGAAACTAAAACACAGATAGGTTGAGTATTGTGTATAGCTCTGAGCAATGGGAAGAGTTGTTTCCCCTGGAACACAAAATACACACCTGGGGAGAAGGGATTGTCAGTGGGAGGACAGGAACAGAGCAAGGAGTCCCTGGAAGGCCAGCACATCTAAGCCAAACTCCACTGACTTCCAAATGTCTGCCAGAGCCAGCCTTCACCCCATTGTTCTCCACAATCACCTTCTGTAGTTTTCTGTTGGAATTCCCATGTCAGGATCCCTCCCCAACAGTTCCCAAAGACTGAGAGAAAAGCTAATTGATCTCTCAGGCTCTTAAGCCCTTTAGAATCCAGCTGAGTTGTTATAATTCTACAAGAAAACAGGCTCTTACTCCCAGCCCAGGCCCCTTCTGGGCTCATCCTAGAGATCCCTCCCTCTGATAATTTACAAGGCCAGAAATTCTCCCCATCACAAGCCTTCAGTTCCCCAACCATTTCTCAGCAGAAAGACTTAGCAGGCAAGAGGGACCCTCAGATTTCTCCAAAGTGACAACATGTGTAACTTCCTACCGTGGGCTGTGAAATAATTATCCTAAGTAATTATAACCAAATTACACTTGTCAAAATACCACCATGCAGCTTGGGAAGCACAGACCCGGGAATCCCATTCCAATTCTCTTTCCCTCTTTCTACCTGCTTAATTGACTATACTGTGACCTTCTCCCATCTGGAGGGAATTCTCACTAATATCCTGATCTCTAGGTAGGGGTTATAAGAAGTGTGGCAGTTTGTTCCCAGAAGGAGCAGAAAATTAGGAGCTTGTATTTCAGAACTCCCATTTGCCTGACAATAAAGGCAGGCAAAAAAGATGAGGATACCTGTAACTGGGATTTCTCATCCTCGTGTGGCTGTGAGATGCAAGTACACACTGAAGTCCAACTGAGCTTTGGGCCTCTAGCACAATCCTTATCTGCCTATGTGTTCATCTATTTTTTTCTGTTTTGTTTTTATTTATTTTGTTAAATATCTTGCAATGTATTCAGAGGGTTCTATGGCAGTGTAGTGACTGACAATATGTTTAATACCTCTGGTGTAGGACTCTGCACAGAGAGAAGTTATTTTTTGTTTCTTCATTTTCAAGAGGACCAATGACATCATAGTACAATATCCCGACCTGCGCACACCCTGGACTTAAGTGAGACAGAGTTGGATGTGGACATATTTTTAAGAGGAGCTCCCAATATCCTACAATCATTCATTTCTTCAGTCATTCATGCACCCACTGATTGTGCCTGCACCTGTGATCTCATCTCTATACAGAACTCTGAGCTTGGTAATGTCCTTCACCAATGCAGGTCAAGTTGTCTGTGATTCATTGTCTTAGAATTACTTAGTGCCCAAAGAGGTTAACATTCAGTCATGTAGCCTTTATATGTCAGAAGCAAGACTTGAACCCGAACCTTCTGGATTCCAAATCTGGACCTTGATCATGACCTACTATGCTGTCTCTCCTCACATTTAAAAAGGCAGCATGCTGTAGAGGATTATGTTGTTGAATTCAAATCTTGCCTTAGACATTTGCTAGGAGTATCATGTTGAGCAAGTCACTCTCTCTAGGCCTTATATATTCTCATCTGTAACATAAATAGGTAGGACTAGATGTCAGTCAAGGTTCCTTCTAGCTCTAACCTTACTGTACTGGGTAAAGCTCTTTAAGGTTGACAAGATATTTCCCTGTCCCATTAAAAGAGGGCATACAAGTATTTCTATCCCTCTCTTGTTTCTTTGTTAATTTGTTCATTTATTTGTTTGTTTGTTTATTTTTACCAATGAGAACAGCCAGGGTCAGAGATGGAGCAGGATTTTGCTCAAGATTATGCAGCTACTTAGTTTGAGAATCAAGACTGGAACCCCAAATCCCAAGCTGGCTGTTTTCCTATCTCCATGAGATTTGGAGCCGGAAAGGTTATCAGAAATCATCAGGTGCAAATTCTTTATATTACAGACAAGGAAACTGAGAAACAGAAAAATGGAGAGAATTAGACAATGTCATATAATAATAAGTAGCAAAGCTGGAATTCGGACCCTCTGAATCCAAATCCAGCAGTATTTCCATTATGTCCCAGCATATTACCTCTCATGTTACAGTATGGCTCCTTCACTCGAACACTACAGGACTGGTAATCCAGATCTGGAAAGCAAAGTCTGAGGATCATCTGATCTCAGTTTTAGTCTGAGTTCTTCAAGTAAGTCACTTGTGTGATCCTGGGTAAGTCATTTCAACCTCTTTCTGGCTTAGTTTACCCATGTTTGAAAGGGAGATAATAATAGGTTCTGTGAAACAAGGAATTAAAATGTAAAGAACATTGTCTCAGGAGTCCAGAAGGATAGGCTTCTTAAACTTGCTACCTATATGACCTTGGGTCAGTTTTTAAATCTCCCTAGGCTGTTTCTTTGTAAAAGGCATGGGTTAGACTAGATGACCCCTGAGGTTCCTTCTGGCTCAAAATTAGGGAGCCTATGATCCTGCCTCAGGAGAATGCAGTGAGGATCAAGCTGGAGCAAAGACAAGAAAACATCTGGGATTGTTGACATCCCCTGCTCACTTAGTTTGAGATATCAACAAGCAGTACATTGTACTAAGTGCTAAGGGTAGAAATAAGGACAAAAACAGTGTCCTTACCCTCAAGTATCTCCCATTCTAATGGAAGAGATGATCTGCAAAATATCATATGTGCAAGATACATATGGTAGAAATAATAATTTACATAGCACTTTAAATTTGGCCAAGTACTTTGCAAATATGTTCTCATATGAACCTCAGAACTACCCTGGGAAGAAGCCGTTAATACGCTCATTTTACAGATGAAAAAATCATTGCAAAGGGACGTTAAGGGGCTTGTTTAGGGTCATGAAGCTGCTAAGTATCTGAGGTTACATTTGAACTCATATCTTCTTGTCTCTGGGTCCAGCCTCTATTTGCTGTGCTTCCTATAGGAAGGTCATCTCAGAAGGAAAGTAGACAAAGGGGATCTGGAAAGCCCTCTTATCAGGATGTGGAATCAACTATCTCCCTAGATTGAGATGGGAATTCAATGATGAGTCTCAAGGGCAAAGAACAAATGGAAAGTAGATTGCCTGCTCTAGTGGAAAGAGTGGGAGAGGATATGTGTTCAAATTATGCCATTAATATTTAGTTCCTACCTGTGTCACCTTTGGCAAGTCATTTAACCTATGTGGGCCTTAGTTTTCATACTTACAAAACAAGATAGGTGGACTAGGTGACCTGTGAGTCACCTAGAGCTCTAGTCCTATGAACTTCCTGGGAATTATATTTATTACATCACATATGTAATAAATATAATATATTTATTGACAGTATGTAATATTACTACAACTCTAGAATCTTAAAATGAAAAGCCTTTTCAGAAGAGACTATCTTGACCAGCCTCCCAAGCAGTGAAGAAGTTTCAGAGTCATAACACAGCTTTTCCCAGAGAGCTCTAGGATAGGCTTTTGTTTGATCTTTTAAAGTTCTTCATAACCTGGTTCCAATTTGCTCTGCCATGTTTCTCCCATTCTCGCATCACTGAATCTCCATTACAGCCAGCCTGGTTTACTTAATGTTCTCTAAACTCAGTAGTCCATTTCCTGCCCCTGTGCCTTTGCGTGGGTTTCACTCCATCCCTGCAATGTTCTTCTTCATCCATTCCAGCCATCTCTCTGAATTCCTAGTTCTTTATTACTAATAGTACTTACATTTATTTTAGGTATACAGTCTATATACATATTATTGAGCAAAACTGGATTGCAAACAAATATACAAATATCATAATGAACATTATCAAATAACATGACTGGCACTAATGTTATAAGCATATTAATAGAAGTGGTAAGGAAGAATCATGGAAGAGGACTGCAGCCCATGGCATTTTTCTTTTCAACCAAACCACCACTCTCAGTAGCACCACAATGGTAATACTTTAAAAAAACATAAAAGAAAGGACATTTTTACTGGGATTTTTTCAGAATCACTTGCTTTTCATTCGAGTGAATTAGGCAGGAAAGTTAACAGTGCATGCATTTTGGCCAACCTCGCCTTCTTTTGTAAGCAAAAGTTAGAGGTAATTAAACTGGCCTTTTATACCTGTGCAGCACTGCACTGTGTTTTGTGAACCCCTGGTTCTGTTCCAAGGGATATGCCGGTTAGAAAGTGAGATAGGCTAGTCATGTAGTGAGGAATAATCCATGGGTATCCCAAGTATTACCCTGGCATCCACACAATATCAAAAGACCCAGAGGGAAGGTGTCTGGTAGACCCCGGGGATGACAAAGCCCACATGGAAGGAGCATCCATATCAACGAACTCATAGGTACATCAAAACATGCAAGTATCCATCTTATTGTATGATGATGATCTAGGAGAAGAGGTGGGTTCTCAGTGAACCATATTCCCTTTGGTTCGTCTACATCACCCTTTGTGTGACCTCAGACAAGCACCAGCAAGAGGACTTGCCGAAGTTAGAGAAAGAATCCAGCTCTTGGGCTCACGTGGCAATCACCTTCTAGCCTTCAATCTCTTTCTAGGTTCCATGGGTTTGATCAAGGGTGACAAAAGCAGAGCACCAAAGCACAGGGCACCACAAGAGTGAGAAGCACAACCCCTACATCATGGGACTACCCTTTACCTTCCTGCCTCCCTCCCTCCCTCTTCCTCAGGTGAAACAAGATGAAGAAGTGGCAAGAGGTAACCTGAGTAGAAGCTGAATCATCTCCTGAGGGAAAAGAGGCAGGAGGAGGGAGGACATGAAGGGCAGCCTGTTCACAGAAGCCTGTCAAATATTAAGTAAAGGATGGCCCAGCTAATGAGCTTTCTGTTATTGGATCCATTTTTTACCTTTTACTTGCAGAGGACACTGGGCACGAGTTTTCTCATCACTCGATACAGATGTTCTTCCTTTCCTGGTAACTGGAAGCCAGAGGTAATTATAGGCAGGAGCTGGCCTCAGTGCTCTGTTGGGGAGGGCCATTATGCTGGTAGAAACTTCACTCAGCCACAAATTGTGTCTCTAATTAGGCAGCTGCTGATCCAGGCAGTTTGATTTGGGCTCACTTGCTTATACTGATTGGAAAGTTCTTCCATATACAAATGTCCTGAAAAGGCAAGAGAGGGAGAGAAGTAGAGAATCATTGATTTAGGACTAAAAGGAACCTTAGAGGTGATGGAGTTCAATTCCCTCACTTTGCAAATGAGTAAACTGAGGTCCAGAGAGGGTCATAGGATCGTAGATTTAGAGCTGAAAAAGATGTTAGAGATCATTGAGTCCAACTCCCACATTTTACAAATGAGAAAACTGAGAACCAGAGAAGGATGATTGATTTAAGGTAAGCAGAGCACTGAGAAGTCACTATTTGAACCCTGTCATTTTCCAGGTGAGGAGACAGATTTTGGTATTTGCTCTATGTAGCTTGGCTGGGAAGTAAACTGAGATTTTTGACTCATTTCAAATTCCAAAGCCAACAGTCTTTCTACCTGAACATGTTGGCTCCTTTTAGGGAGTTAGGGAATCTCTTTCTGTGCTCATATTCTAACCAAAGGAAAAAGTCTCCATTCTCCAGGAGTCTGGGGGACCCCTAAAATCTTACTTTTCTCCCAACATCTCATTCCTAGCAACTTATTTGTTTTCCAGGCTGAAGGAATTGTTGAGGGCTTCCTTCCTGCTCAGGATGATTCTGTGAAACAGTTCTAGGGGTGAGTTTCTAAGATCATTCATTTATCCAACAAACATTCATAGAGGAACTTCTTTGCATGATAAAATTGTAGGCATCGGGTAGGAGGTGGAGCTACAATGACGTGCCAGGCCATGAAAACAAACGGGATAGGGACAAACAAGAGAGGCCGGGGGATCCAGCTGAGCAGGTGGAAGCTAGCAAACACAACAGCAAAGACGGAGTCAAGTATAGGACGCCCACATGAGTCATAGAATCACAGTGGGATGTCTGAGGTCATCTCTTTCATTTTAAAGATAAAGAAACTGAGGACCAAAGTTTAGTGACTTGCCCAAGGTTACCCAGACAATCAGTGTCAAAAGTGGGATTTGAACTGGGGCCCTCTGATTTCAGATACAATGCTCTCTCCACATACTCATATAGTTAGTTCCAAGGCGGGCAAAGCATTTTGCCAAAGGCAGAGCCAAATAGAGTTAGGAACATGGACACACACTATCATGGTCCAGAGTCCAGGTTGTCAGAGTCAAGACAACCATCACAAAATCCCTCTAGTGAGAGGCGCTACCTCCTCAGGCAACCCATTCCATTTTGAGGGTATTCTAAGTGATGTTTTATCATAGCAAACCTAAATCTGATTCTCAGAAATTTTAACACATTGCTCCTAGTTTGGTCATTTGGGACAAAGCAAAAGATGTCTAATATCTCTTTACCACCCTTTTCAATGCTTAAAGATGGCTTTCTCAACCTTCTTCCCCCTCCTCCCACTTTCCCTATCTGGTCTCCTCCATATTTAACACGTATAGTTCCTTTAATTCATCCTTCTAAAGCATGATCTCAAGTCTGTTTACCATTTGGGACACCCTTGTTTCCACCCTCTCAAAATCATCAATATTCTTTCTAAAATCTATCGCACCAAATTGAACATGGTTGCCCAAATGTAGTGTGATCAGGACAGAACATGGCAGGCTTGCCGCTCCCCTCCCCTGCCCAATTACTTTCTGAATGTAATTGATTATCTTGTTACTTTCTTTTGGCCACTATGTCATACCACTGACTTACTGTTGCCCTATATTGACTTGCTCTTTGTAATTCGGAAGTTCTAAAGAAGGGAGCATCTGTAAAAAGAAGGGATGGCAGAAGGCTTGGGCCAAGAGAAGCTTTCCTTTCTAGCTTTAAGAGCCCATGGGCCTATGAATCAGAGTTATAGGAGATGCCGTGCTTCTTATAAGCCCAAGTCCTGCTCCAGTTCTGGACCCTCAACCTTTACTTCTAGGTACTAAACACACCACAAGACATATAGAAGCTCATTAATTATCTGATGAATTGAACAATCTGATGAAGAGGAATCACTTTTTGGAAGCCCACCTCACCTCTGGTAATATACATGAGGAAATACAGTTTTCCAAAACTTTTCATTATCCCTCTGAAAGGCTTAAAAGACCCTACAATGGAGGTAGTATGTGGTGGTGGGAAGAGCATAGGACTTGGAGTCAAGAAGACCAAGGTTCAAGTCTGGCCTCAGACACTTACTGACTTCTCTGGGCCTCAGTTTCTTCATGTGTTAAAGGAGACGGCTGTTCCCTAAGCTCTTCTAGCTCCAAATCTGTGATCCTAAAAGGTGCAATGGCTTCTGTTTATTTTTTTGCTTTTTGGAGTGGGGCGGAAGGCAGGGTAATTGGAGTAAAGTGAGTTGCCCAACATCACATGGCTAGTAAGTATTAAGTGTCTGAGGTCAAATTTGAACTCAGGTCCTCTTGACTGCAGGGCGTATGCTCTATTCACTGCACCCCCTAGCGACCCCCGCCTTTGTTTATTTTTTAACTTTTTTATTGACTTCTTTGTTTACTTTTAGTTTACAAGATTCAGTTCCAGAATCACTTGAGTTTCAGATTTTTCTTCCCTTCCTCCCCACCCCCACCATGGTGGCATACAATCATGTATAGGATATGCAGACTCTCTATTGGCTACAACGCTTATACAACCAAACTATTGTACAATGTGAAAGAGTTTGCAGACAACATTTACAATTCAACCAAGCAATCAATCAATGTATATTTATCAAGTGCTTACCATTTTCTACTTAGCGCCTTCGGAGTTGGGGCAAGGTACCAGAGGATGGGGACTGGACCCATTTTATTGGTATTTGAAACAACTGAGAAGGGATTTCCTTTACCAATGCAAGTCAGTCCCTTCTCTAAATCTTAGGGGTTTGGAAAGTTGCCTACATCATAGAAAGGTCAAGTGGAGTTGCTTAAAAGCAAACAGATAATATATGTCAGAGACAGATCTCAAGAACAGGTCATCCTGGTTCCAAGGTCAGTTCCAGATGAAAGGGATACCTAACCAAAAATGACACAGTTCCTAGCCTCAAGGAGTTAACACTCTATTGATAGTTATGTGTGTATGTAAATGAAACTTGCATTCATATAGCACCTCAAGATTAAGAAATAGTTTTCAATATGTTATCTCTATTGATTCTCACAACAACCCTGTAGGTGCTATTATTATCCCATTTTACAGATAAGGAAAGTGAGACTGAGAGATTAAATTAAGTAATTTAATTTAATGGCCAGAGTCACACAGCTAGTGAGTGCCTAAAGCAGCACTGGAACTCAGGTCTTCTTAAGATCAAATCCAGCTTTCTATTCACTATATCACAAACCAGCTGAAAGATACATTCAAAATGCACAAAATGTATAGCACTTAGCACAGTGTAAGGCACAGAGTAGGTGCTTAAGAAATACTTGTTGACTTGACTGAATGACAAGTACATAGAAATAGAGATAGGGATAGAGACTGGACCTGTGACATCATCAGTAGAAATGCTCTGTACTAGTGCACATTAGCACTGCAGCAGCAGCAGCAGCAGCAGCAGAGGTCATCTAGGATATCTAACATCTAGATGCCACAGTGAATTGAGTTCTAGGCCTAGAATCAGGAAGACCAAATTTCAAAATTAGCTCCAGACATGCACTGGCTGTGAGACATTGGGCACTTCACTTAACTCTTCCCAGTCTTACTTTCTTCATCTGTAAATTGAGGGTAACAGAAGTACCTAACTCCCAAGGCTGCTGTGAGGATGCAGTGAGATGGGTTTTGTAAAGTGCCTAGTCCAGTGCCTGGCACATAGTAGTCACTAAATATCTGCTTGTTCCCCTGCCTTATTTTCAGAGAATCCAACAGAATAACAAGGTGCCATGGAAAGAATGTTAGATATGGTCTTGCTCTGCCACTTATTACATAAGTGACCTTGGGTAAGTCACTTAGGATGAGAAACTTAGGGACTGAAGGGACTTTAGAGGCTATTGGCTCTAGCCCATCCATTTTACTAATGAAGAAACAGAGAGGTGAAGTAATGTGCCCAGAGACAACAGCTCAAAAGGATCCAAAGCAGAATTTGAATCCATGTCTTCCTGACTCCAAGTGTAGTACCTCACATCCCATCTCCACTATAGTCTCTTAGTCTCAGTTTTCTTATCTTTAGAAATAAAGGGTTTGGCCTAAGGGGACTGACGAGCCTTCCAGCTCTAAATACAGGCTCCCACAATCCTGCCCCTTTGACCTCAGGGTCACCTCACTCCCCCTTTCTGAACCTCAGTTTCTTTAGTTATACAATGAAGAAACCGGGCAAGATGGCCTCGGGCATTCCTTCCAAATATACGATCCCTTTGACTCTGTATTGTGGGACTATTCCAATGTGAAGACGGAGCATTAAGATTCCTGACCAGACCCGATTTGTGTAATAGAATTAACTGGTTGTCAGACACAGTTCAGATGCACTCTTCCTTAATTCTCTTTCCCTTAGTGATTGCCCCATAGATTTATAGGTTTGTTTTCTTGTTCTCCTAATTTGAAAATAGCCCCAGGGCTGGCTTCTGACTGGCATCCCAAAGTCAATCCAACCTATCTGTTACTTTGGGAATACTCATTCATTAGTCCAGGAAGGTTTCATGCTCTTTCCACAGGATGCCTGGGTAATTCTGATCCCATCTCCTCCATGCAAAGGTCATGACTTTGATTCCTTCTCAGCTAGTAACCTTTGCTTTGCTTCATGTCAGTCCTCTCACGTAGACCTTGAACACAAAGGAGACTGGGTCAGGTCAGCTATCTGCACTCACAGGTAGGTGGCTAGGGAGTGCCTGTGCTGGACCTCAAGTCAAGAAGACCTAACTTCTAATTAGACCTGAGACACCGACTAGCTGTATAACCTGGGTAAGTCACTTAACCTCTGTGTGTCTGTTTCCTCATCTGTGAAATGGGAGTAATAGTAGCATCTGACTTGCAGAGTTATTATAAGGATCAAAGAAGATAATATTTGTAGAATTCTTAGAACAGTACCTGGTGCATAGTAGGTATTTATTCCCTCACTTCCACTCCCTCACAGAATCACATAATTTACAAGTTGGCAGCAACTTCAAAGGACATTGGTCCAACTCATACACAAAATGAATTCCTACTATAACATATCCAACAAGTGACAAAACCATAAAGCATATTGAGAATGGGTCTGTAATTAATCCATCCAAAAGCTTTCTAATCAGTGCCAGCTATGGGCTGTAGACTATGTTATCTTCTTTGCTTTGTCTTGGAAGGATGATATGATGTCATGCATTGCCTTTAGGAAAACGGACAGTAAACACTCTGATCTAATCCCAAACGAGGTAACTCACGGGTTCATGGAATTATATAATGTACAGGCCAAAGAACTTTAGCAATTATCTTATCCATTTGCCAAATGAGGAAACTGAGCCCTAGTGAGATGAAGAGTCTTGTCAAGGTGCCATGTATATGAAATAGTGGGTCCAGGGCATAAGCACAGGTCTTCTGAGAGGCAGCATGCTGCGCTGGCTCTGGGGTCAGAAAATATGTGTTTGAAACCACCTTTGGTATTTATTTTTCATGGCATTTTAAGCCAGTCCTCTAATCTAGCTGGGCTTCAGTTTCCTTGTTCATAAAATAAGGGATTTGGCCTAGATGGTTTTGAGGTCCCTCCCAGCTTAATCCCATTATCCAGGAATAAATCAACAGGAACCCTAGAGATCTCTAATTCAATGCCCTCAAAGAGATGAGGAATCATTGGCCCAGAGAAAGCACCCAAGATGGAAGGGACCTCAAAGGTCATCTTGTGTTAATTATTCCTGTTACAGAGGAGGAAACTGAGGCATGAGAGAGTTTAGGCGGTTTGCCCACAGTTGCACAGCTAGAAAGTTCCCAGTGTTAAATTTGAAACCAGCTTTGGCACAGGGTCCTGGGCTTAATCTATTACATAAGGGAATGATTAAGGGAATGATCCACCTGAGATCCCTCAGGTAGAAGGGAGAAGATCTTGGCTCTGAATTCAAGTCCTGTGACACCACATCCAGCACTCTTCTCTTTGTACCACGGTGATTTCACACACACACACACACACACACACACACACACAGAGGCACACACGCACACTCCATGGGACAGATGATACACGAATATCCATGGCCCTATCCCAACTCCCAGTTCAACACCCTTTCCACACCACCAACCTGTACCTCTTCCATAACTCCCTTGAGGATTCATCCTCTACCCCTTTGTCACTGGTACCTACTCAGTGTCATGTAAGAAAAGCATTGATGCATGAGAGGAGCATTCAACCCCTCTCCTTCCTTCCTCCCCTCCTTGGACACATTAGTGATGGAATCTGGAGATAATGGAATAGTTGACCTTTGAAAGTGGCCTAATTATGGGCTGCTACAGTTAACACATCTTCCAATCAATGGGCAATTCCAAGCTCCTGCCCCAGGCCTGAGGAGGTCCTGTCTCTCTTAATTAGAGATGATTACTTTGAAAAAGCTGATCAGTAGAATAGCAACACCCACATAAAAGAGAGGTCTGTCCATGGAGTCGAATTCAGTATCTTATTAACAATAAGATAATAAATGGGCTGAGATTTCAAAGGCAAATTCCATACTCTGAAGTCAGTTTCCTGGACAAATTCCTTACTCTCTCCACACCTTCCTTTTCCCTTCTATAAAGTGGATCAGAGAACTATTTGATAGAGTGGGAGGGGGAGAGGAGGGGAAGGCCACAGGGTGGGGAAAATTAAAGAACTGAACCCGACCTATGATCTAATTCCATCCCTCCATCCCCTTCCTGAGCACAGGAAATCCTTTCATGGATTGATTCAATAAGCATTTGTTTAATATCCACTATGTGCCAGGTGTTTTGCTAGGCTGAGAAGCTGAAATAGTCCCTACCTTCAAGAAAGTTACATTCCACTAATACTCTCCTGACATTTGACTAAGGTCATGGGATCACAGATTTGTGATAGGAGGGACAATGGACATCATATAATCCTTAATTTTATATATGGGGAACTCCGACCCAGAAATGACTTATCCAAGGTCAAACATCTCCTCAAAGAGAAGAGTTATCCATTCTTCTATGTCCTTGTTCCTTAAAACTCTAAGAACAGAGATTCACGCCCTCTGAATCCCAATTCAGAAATCATTCCACAGCATCATTCTGCCTCGAAATTTATAGAATCTTATCATCAGAGAGGACCACAATATGGCAAAAAACTGGAAATTTAAGGGATGCCCATCAATTGGGGAATGGCTGAAGAAGTTATGGTATATGAATGTGATGGAATATTATTGTGCTATAAGAAATGGGAAGGAGATTGACTTCATAATTACCTGGAGAGGCTTATACAAATTGATGTTGAGTGAGAAGAGCAGAAGCAGGAAAAATTTGTACACAGTCACAGATACATCATATGTGTGACAACCAATTTTGAAAAACTGGACTCTTCTCAGCATCACACAGTTAAAAGACAACTATACAAGTCTCAGGATAGAAGGAGATGTCTACATT
>CM053597.1:235613589-235636370 GCA_028646575.1 Pseudocheirus occidentalis | reverse complement strand
TGTACAATGTGAAGGAGTTTGCAGATCCTATATATGATTGTATGCCACCATGGGGGGGGATGGGGAGGAAGGGGAGAAAAATCTGTAACTCAAGTGACTCTGGAACTGAATCTTGTAACCTAAAAGTAAACAAACAAGTCAATAAAAAAATTAAAAATAAAATAAAAAAAGAAAGGACCACAATAGTCATTTAAGAGGAAAAATTCTACACCATCTGTTCTTGACTTAACCCTTTCAGTGATATCCCTCTGATTTTTTGAATGAAATTTTGAATGAAAATCCCATGAAATCTGATAAATTCTCATCAAATTTGGGAAAGCTGCTCAGTCTGTGTCCTTTGCACTATTATTTCATTAGTCCACCCTGTGAAACCACACAGAATATGTCTACCAGGGGTGGGAAAGTTGTGAGCTCAAGGTCACATGTAGCCCTCTAGGTCTTCAAATGCAGCCCTTTCTTTGACTGAGTCCCAGTTTTACTGAACGAATCCTTTCATTAAGAAGATTTGGTCTGTGATGTTTGGATTCAAACGGCTGCATTTGAGGACCCAGAGGGCCACAAGGGGTCTCCAGGCTGCAGGTTCCCTGCCCCTGGCTCTAATCCCTCCTATATATAGAATGATAGATGGTGAGCTGAAAGTCAAGATGGAGGTCATGTGGTATGGTCTCATATTTTACAGATAAGGAAACTGAGACCTAGATATTGCATCAACACAAACCCCAGGTCTTTTTGAAAGGCACTGATGACCAGATATGCTTTTCTCGTGTTTTGGCAAAAAAGAAACAAACAAACAAACAAAACCTGGAGCTTTTCTAGGCAGCCCCAGGGAAGTTTTATTCAACAACACAGAAAAGAGAGATGTACAGAAAATGGTGAAGGGAAGCCTTCCTTAAGAAAAAGATTCAATCCCCGCTCAAAATTAAGAAGACTGGCCAGTTGAATGTGCACACATTTGCATTTCAACTTGCTACATGGCTCTATTATTGCTCAGACTACATTTGAACTTCCAATATAATATCTTTGCAGCAAGGACAGTGAGGGAGTAGAGTTCAGGGAATGATGAAGCAAAAATCTAAGTCTCCTTGCTTTTAACAGAATGAAGACCAGTTTCTAGGATGGAGTGACTCTTTGACATCAGTAAGTTCTCATTCCCTAAAGCTTTCTCCATCATGGCCATGCTGTTGCTGCTTAGTCACTTTAATTGCATCAGACTCTTTGTGACTCTATTTGGGGTTTTCTCGACAAAGATACTGGAGTGGTTTGCCATTTCCTTCCCCAGCTCATTTAATAGATGAGGAAACTGAGGCAAGCAGGGTAAAGTGATTTTGGAGGATCACACAGCCAGTAAGAGTCTAAGGCCAGATCTGAACTCAGGTCTTCCTACTGGTACTGTCTGCACTGCCCCATATAACCGCCTCACTGTCATGCTACTAGACTAATAAATACATGGTCCTATTTACTCCATATCCATAATGAACTTGGACATTCACTAAGGTCTGAAACACAGCAAAGAGAAGGTGACCTTAAAGATCAATCAATTAACCAATGAATATTAAGCATCTACTATGTTCGAAGCATTGTGCTCTGTACAAGGTCAATTACACCCATGGCCTTGACAATAGCTTTGGACACTTCCATACTGCCTATGGTATGCCTCCATCAGAGGTCAGGGAACACTGATATCTTTTCCATTTGAATAGCATTCTCCTTGATGAAGGATTAAGAAGAAAACTAGGAATTGGTCTTTTTTTCCTTTGTTGTCTGTTAGTAATCTATCATCTATATCCAGCAGCAGACCCATTTCTTACCAAGCTTTCTTCCCTGGAGCATACGTTAAAAAAAATTATTTTCCTCATCCTTAGCATTTACCTTGGATTGAATCCTTTCTTTCATCTTATGTATATGTCTGAAGCAGAACTTGTTATCTTCCCTCTTATCCACCCTTAACTATGTCCTTCTCCAAAATCTGCCTCCTAAGCACCCAGCTCCATAATTTTAGGACCATTTTTGATTTCTCCTTTTTTCTCCCTCCAGAACTTAGCATACTACTTGGCAAACAGTAGGTGCTTAATAATTGTTTATTGGTTAGTTTTTCTGGGCCTTCCCACAGCATCTCTGCTTCTTTTCCCTTGTCTCCACTCCCACAGCCACCACCCCAGTTCAGACCTTTACCTGAACTATTAAAATAACTTCCTTGCAGATTTCCTACTTCTACTTCCTCTCTTTCCCATTTATTGATCATCCATATACCAGAGTAATATTTCTCAGACATAGCTCTGGCAATGTCCCCCCTTTACTCAAAAATCTTCACTGGTTCTGTATTGTCTCTAAGATTCAATCCAGACTCCTCAGCTTGGCATTTAAGGCACTCCACAAAGGCTTTGACCTAACATTTCAGGTTTATTTAATTCTGTCTTCTGAGTAGATCAAAGGATGTTGTCTTCTAAATCCTCTTGGGTACTCCCTCACTCCAACTTCCAAATACAATATGGGATATATATGTACTCATTCATGTTAATGATTAACTTTTTAAAAAATAGATTTTATTTGTATCTTCCTTTTGCTTCACCCAAGTCCCCTATTCCTGTTGGAGTGTGATCTCATACAATAATTTTTTTTAAAAGTTGAACATATTTTTAAAAAGCTGGCATTACATCCATTTTTCCATTCCTAGGGACTCCAACCCTTGCAAAGGAGAAAGGGGAGATATATTCTTTGGGAACATGCTTAGCATTCAGTTTTGGTTATTTTATTGTTCTTTTCATGTCCATTGTGGTAGTCATTGTGTGTGCTGTTGTTGCAGCACCGATTATTCACTTTGAATCCATTTGTGACAATCTTTCTATCCTTCTCTACATTCTCCGTGTTTATCCTTTCTTACAATGCAATAACATTATATTGTATTAATGAATTTTTAGACATTCCCTGATTGAGGAGCATTTATTTGGTTTTCAATTCTTTGCTACCACAAAATGCACTGTCACAAATATTTTGGTGTATGTGGGGGTTTTTTGGTGGTCAATGGTCTTTTTGGTACAAATGCTTATCAGTAGACTCTCTGATTCAAAGGATATGGACATTTTTGTCACTTTATTTATAGAATTTGAAGTTGCTTTCCAGAGTGGTAAGGGCTAACCCCTAGCTCCTCCTGAAATGTACTGATGGGATTATCTTTCCACAACCCCTGCAACATTTACATTTCAGTCTTTTTTCATCATTGTCAACTTGCTGAATGTGAAGGTTAGAGCTGGCATTGTGTTGATTTATATTTCTCTTGTTAGTGATTTGGATTATTCTTTTAGATGTTGATGGATTGCATTTTTCCTTTTCAGAATTGTCCATTTATATATTTTGATTACTAGTGTATTATAGAATGGTTTTTGGTCTTTAAATTTTTGCACTTTTCTCTCTCCCTCCTTCCACCATCCCTCTCCTATCCATATATCTATCTATCTAATTTTGGATGTCAGATCCTTATCACATATATGTTTAGCACAAATATTTTCCCATTCAACTGCTTTCCTTATAATCCTAGATGCTTAAATTTTATATAAAAGCTTTAAATTTCATATATACAAAATAATCTATTTTAGTGTTTTTAATTGTCTCTATACCTTCTTCAAGAAGTCTTCTACCCTCAGCTATACAAGGTATATGATTCACTTTTATTTTTTAATGGTATGACCTTTAACATATAGATACTACATGCATTTTGAATTTATTGTAAAATCTGATGTAGGTTGACCCAAGCCTAAATTCTTCCAGAATGGTGGCTGGTTTTCCCAACAATTCCTATCAAATAAGGATTAAGTAGGGTATAAAGAAAGGCTGCATTTCTTGAATATTTCTTTTCATATTTCCTATGCAGTTACATGTGCTAGGCCACAGCTTTCTTGTCTACTCAGACTGAGAGGTGGGTGTTCCAGCCACCCCCCCCAAAAAGGACAATAGATGGGGCAATAATGGAGTCCCTGCAGAAGCATATGGCAAAAACGCTTGCCCAAATGACTTAGGAGAGTTTCTGAAAGCAAACAGTCCTAGTCTAAGTGATAAAGGCTCAGGGAGGCAGTATCAAAAATCCTTAAAGAAGTCATGTTATATTGAGATCTTATAAGCCTTATAATTAGCAGTGCTAGCGGGGAGATTTGGTCATTTTTCTTTTGCCCCCATCAAAGTTTGTTATTTCTCACTTCCTTCATGGATAATTCCCTGGTGTAGAATAGGGGAGATTGTTATTTTCTAGGCAGAATTCCAAAATCTAGTATCCTAGAGAAGAGAAATTTCTTAGGTAGCACCAGCACTTGAAAATGAATGGCATAAACATATGGCCTTTGAGTTCTTTTATGTTTTTATACCTATGATCCTAAGTCAGCTCATGGAGAGAAAGATTCACCATAACATCAGTGTTGCCCTGATGACCACCATGAATTCAGTTCTTTCTGAGGGAAACTACTGTACTTTTTGTCTCCTATATTTGTTTATGTACTGCTATGAACCTGTTGAGAACAGGTATTATGTGTATTGTTAGGTTTTTGAAATCTATTCATGGGATATCATGAATACAGTGTATCTTCTACATTTTCTATCACTGAAATCAAGACTGGCCTATACCTAATATGTATTTATTATTTTAAGTCCTTATATGGGATCTGGCAATACAGTTGCTTACGTTTTTGGAAACCTAGACACAAAATCTATTTTTAGATTTTCCCAGAGTAGATTTTGGGGAAAACTGTCAGAGAGTAAATGATCCTTTTTAAACTTCTGTGCCATTAGACTCAGTCCATATAAGTCCAGAACCCTGAGTGCCACTGAACCCTGGGATACAAAATAATGGAGCAAAGAGGTATAAAAATAAGACCAAAAAACTAAAAATTCTTCTGCGTATCACCTCCTTTTCCCCTCTGACCTGTACTAAAAGAACCATTTTGGTTCCTTACTTAGCCTGGTCAATGAGTATCTTTCAGATGCTTTGTAAAGTGGGGAGATAGACTTTCTCAATGAACCTTTATAGTTTTCATTCCCAGGCTTGATATGTTTAGAACTACAAGGCTAATACTATATTACCATGGATTTTTGTGCTTAGTGTAAATTAATGGATTTAATTAATTTAAATTAATAAAATTAATTTAAATTCAGTTGGATTTTAGCCACTTAAGAAACCCTCTTGAGCTATTGTCAATGGTATTAGGTATCTTTGGTTATTATTCAGTTTTGGAGTTTTTTGTTTTCTTTCTCTTTTTCTTACTCTTACTCTTTTCTTTCTCTTTCTTTTCTTCTTTCTACTTCTCTGTAGATCTTTTTGCCTTTTGTCTTTTTTGTTTATGTCTTTACCTTTTTGCCTTCTTCCTTCCCTTCTTTTCACTTCCTTTATTTCACTTTTCTTCCTTCCTTCTCTTTATTTTCTTCCTTTCTTTCCTTCTTTCTACCTTTCTTTTTATCTCCCTTTCTTTCCTTCTTCCTTTTTTCCCATTTTCTTTATTTCTTTCTTCATTGGAAATTAAAATGAAAAAGTGGTTTCCCCCAGGAAGATTGAATAATTTTTCTTTTGTCCCCATCAAAGTTTGCTATTTCTCACTTCCTTCAATCTATATCGTGATTAGGAATTGAATAGGAGATGTCAGAAGATGTTATGAATCACAACATTCCCACCTAATATATTATTGCTTAGTAAGTAAACAGACCATTGGCCCCAAGGAATATTAACATAAGGGAAGCTGTCCTAGAATTGCAAGCTCTGTAGGCTTCCTTGATTCAGTTATTCTCTCCATGTGGGTCTCCATCATTGAAGCACTGAGCCTGGTCAGCTTAAAATGACTGTTCTCTAAGACCCTGTTGCTTCCATTCACCTTCTCCTAAAGGGTATTGGACTTCTTCACATCAGACACAGACCATGATGAGTTCATTATTGCCACTCTTTAGGAAATACAAGTTCCCACTGACAGCCCCTCCCTTTGTGAGGAGAGGTGGTTGCAGCTGTGAAGATGAGTGTTATGTCTATATGGGTTTGGTGCTGTTTGTATAGTGTGCAGGATAAAGTCATGGGGACTAGAGCAGTAAGAGGTCATCAGTCTGGATCTGAGGGACCTAACACTGACTTTTCCAGATACCTACCAGAAGCTATAGTAGATGATAATATCATCTTCAAAGAAGATAATATCACCTGTGGCCTTTCCCTTTGTTTTGGCCCTCCTACCCCACTCCCCATGTACACATCTATGTCTTTCCTGCTATCCCAGTAGCTCCCCAAAGTCTTCTTGATCCAGTGATTTATCCTCTCTACTGTCATTCAGCTACATGGTCAAATCAATCCAAGCCACCAAATCCTGTTTTGTTAAGGAGTCTCCCAAGTCCTTGTTTAAGCTCTTCAGATATAATTGCATCAATTCATCATATGCGAGAATATGGACAAGACCTGCAATTTTTTGGTATGGGGAAGTGGGTGAGGAAACTCTGTCTACCACTGCAGGTCAAGACTCCAGAGTCTTAGACAGTTGCCTGAGACGTTAATCAATTTACCTGGGGGTAACAAAGGCATTACATGTCAAAAGTTGGACTTTGACATAGATCTTCCAGGATTCAAAGTCAACTCTCTATTCACTGCACTATATTGCCTCCTGTATGGTAATTAATTTAACAGGTACTTGGTCCTTAGTAACTAAGGGCTAAGTCCTCCTGTGAAAGAGGCAGAGGGTGTGAACTCTGTCTCCTGTCGCTGACATGGCAGGAGGGGGCTGGCTGAGACAGGAAGCCTGCGTGTGTGTGTGTGTGTGTGTGTGTGTGTGTGTGTGTGTGTGTGTGTGTAAGAAGAGTTGCAGAGACAGAGAATCAGAATCAAGAATTTTCCTCCTGGCTGGTGGAGGAAGACTCATGGATACTCAAGCCAGATGAGAGAGAGAGACAGAGACAGAGACAGAGAGACAGAGAGAGACAGAGACAGACACAGAGACAGACACAGAGAGACACAGAGAGACATAGAGACACAGAGAGAGACAGAGTGAGACAGAGAGTTTCTCCCCCACCATCTGGAAGCTGACTGATAACTGAATTGGAGTTTTTCTTGAGAACAGAATTTGGTGAAAGCTGAAGTTGCTGCTGCTTAGAAGGCTGAGATTCCTTCTGGGTGCTAGGGCCAGCCAAACTGCTGGAGGACTGAAGAAACATGGTCGATAAGCCTATTTTTTGTGGCTTCGTTGATCCTTGAGTTCCTGGCAACAGAAGTTGTGAAGGCTTTGAGATGTGTTGGACCCTTTGAACTTCAGTGTGTAACAAGAACTTCCTGGAGGACTGGACAAGGAGTTGGGAGCTACCTGTCTCTGAATCCAGGTGACTGCTTGGTAGATTCAGGTAGGAGCTGGGACCATGGAAGGGGATCCTGGGAATCTGAGAAACCACCCCGAGTCTAGATGAAGAAAAGGCCTTTCCTTGGCTATTGAATGAGTGATGAAATTGAAGTTTACTAGACACCAAGGGGTGGAAGGTTTGTGTAATTTTCTAATGATTGTATTTAGTAATTAATGATACTTAGTAATTGTGATTCTGGATAAGTGACTGATTAAGCTAACTTATGATTGCCACATGAGTGAAAGATTTATTATTGAATTATGAAATGACTGATTGATTAAGTAAGGAGGGTTGTTTCCCCCTTAGGAAAATCAGGTGATTATTCTTTTGTTTTTGTTCTAAATATTGCAGCCACTGAAGTGAAAACTGTGTGGCCATTCTAATGTTAAGCTGTTGTGAACACTATACTGTGATTTTCTGTGATAATATGTGATGTTATGAATGTTATATTGTGATTTGTTGTGAATGTTTGCCTTGATTTATAATGGAATAAGAAGAAGTTTACTATACTGTGTAATTGGAACCTTAAAAGCTGTTCACAGTAGCATTCTTTTAGGAAGCTGCTTGTGAGTGGCCTTATACCTCCCTTCTTATGTATTTACTAATTGTTTATTGATTTGTATGCTTAGCACAGTGCCTGGGACATCATAGGTGCTTAAGAAATGGGTTTTTTGTGTTTATTATTGACTGAATGGTTGAGTCAGTAGCAGGAAGGGACCCAGAGGCCAACCTTCTCATTTTAGAGATGAAAAAACTGAGAAAGGGAGAGGTCTTGAGACAGTTGCTTTAGAACTAAAAGAAATCCCAAAGGGTAGCTGGTCTGATTCTCTTATTTTACAGATGAAGAAACAGAAGCCTAAGGAGATTAATGACTTGTTCAAGGTCACATAGGTAGTAAGCATCAGAAGCAAGACTTGAATACTTCTTCCACTATCCCCAAATGCTTCCCATTCAAATATTCCATATCACTTTCATTTGGCAAAAATTATCTTTATAGATTATGAAGGCATAATCCCACTGTTGGACATCTGGATAGCAGTAGCTACTTCTCACTTGCAATGAGAGCATCCCCAAATGACAAGGGATCCCATAAGGTAATGATAACTACCATACAGGGAGCTCTCCACTTCCAATAGAAGAGATACTCATTCTAACACCATCCCTTCTAATTTTCTTCTTATTAAACATTTTCTAGACCCCATCTGCCAGTTGAGATCTGCCATAAAATGTGAGTAAGTGCATTAAATATTCACTGCTCTTGGCCATATAAAGCTAATGTCTCTTCCAGCTACCTTTACAAAGCCACAGTGCCATTAGGGTGAGCTCAGAGGCAGTTGGGGTTGCTGTAGTTCACAACACTGGAAGAGCAACTATTGTTACACTGTCTTTGTCACAATGATAACCTTATGGGACCAGTTTACATGTCTTGAAACTGTTCTGTGAGCTTGTGAATGGCTTACATCTTGTCTGCCAGAGTGACATGGGGAAGGGAAAATATTTTCTATGGTCTCAGGAGAATTACTACTGCAGTTCTCAAGTGTGCCTCTAGTGGGCTAGGAAAAAGCCTCCAACCAATAGTCTTTACAGAAGGCACCCTAGGCTGGCTCACACAGCTAATAAGTAACCTAAGCAGGAATTGTATTCAAGTTGTCTCTACCTATGGCTGACAATTTTTCTCCTAAATCATGCTGCTTCTTGCTGCCACACATTTTCTGAACAATTAAGGAATTCCATTCTTTTCTCTACTGAAAACTAATTCTGCCACCAAACAATGGGATTGTAGCCAGACATACATCTACTAAGAATGTTCACTGGTCTTCTACTCCTTTAAATACTTAAGTACTTAAGACATAATTCATTTACTCTCTCTGCTGGCATGCCCTAGTTATCCTGCTAACATATCAGCTATATCCTGCTTTACCCAAGATGGCCAAACTAAGATCACTTGGTCAAAGTGACAAGAAAGTAGATTTCAGCTCAAGATGAATTTTAAAAAACCCCATCAACTCCCAAATAATTTGAGCAGTTCAAAATCAAGCGATTCATTTCATGGTATTATCAGTGAGTTCACCATCACAGGAGATCTTCTAACAGATGTAGGAAGACCACTCATCAGGGATATTATACAGAGGACATGGATTACACAAGTCAGACTCTGAAGTCCCTTCTGACTTGAATATTCTGTGATTCTATGTCTTCCTCTGACTCCTCCCACCCCCACATCACTCTAGGGTGACACCTGATGAAGAACAAAGCCTGACAACAGATTTCTCCCATATTGTGCCTGCCTGAATGAAAATGGGGTTAAAATTGGATGTGTTTTCAGCTTTAACTGGCATGTCCATTGCTGTAAATTCTACAATAATACACTTGTTAAACTGAGGGAAAGGTGAGAGTTGGCAGCTTAGAATAGATTTCATTTTCACTCCAGTCCACCAAGCTAACATTGCTCACCTGTCTTATTTCTCTGTGAGATTCAGAATAGGAGCCCAAGCCCAGAAGATCTGCTTATTCTCAGTCCAAAGACATTGGTTTAACCCCTTACTTGCAGTAGTTGGATGTGATTTAGCTGGGCCTCTCACACTCTGTTTTTGTTTAACCTTCAATATTTATAAGCTCCTAAAATCATAGGATTGAGAGGTAGAAGAAGATTTTGGGATTTTCTAGTTCAATGCCCTCATTTTACAGATGGAAAAATTGAGATCTAAGAGTACAAAATGTCTTGCCAGGGGTTATACAACTAGCAAAACCAAGAGTTAGAATCATATTACCCTAGATGGTGAGCTGGAAGGAACCTCAGGCATTATCTAGATAAACCTCTTCATTTATAAAGTGAGGAACCTAAGACTCACAAAAGAGAAATGACTTACCTAGGGTTAGAGCCAGAATATAAAAACAGAGGATTCTGGGATGACAGACTGAGAGCTGAAAGAGATCTTAGAGGTCACCAAATACTATGTCCTCTTTTTAAACATAAGGAAACTGAAATCCAGAGAGATATGACTAAGCCAAGTCACATAAATAGTGTCAGAGATGAGATTTAAGTCAAAAGTCTCAGGTTCTCAGTTGAAGAATCTTTTCACTACACCACCAAGAAATGTCCATGGAGGGTGGGAGGAATCAAGAGGATAAGCAGCTTATACATTTTAGTGATAATTTCATACTTTAGTGTAACTCATAACATTATGAGTAACAATTCTTTAGTCTGTGGAGGCAAGAAAAAACCCACCTCCCAACTTGTTTATATCAAAGAGTTGGTTGGGCAATAATCTCACCTCTGGACTGAAGCTTGATGAATGTTCAGAAGCATTCATTCCGAAAGATCAGAGTCTTTGTCCAACTCCCTGTGCTCCTATTACTCTTCTAGAAAGAAAGAAGGGGAGAGACAGAGACAGAGAGACAGAGACAGGGAAAGGAGAGGAGAGGAGAGGAGAGGAGAGGAGAGGAGAGGAGAGGAGAGGAGAGGAGAGGAGAGGAAAGGAGAGGAGAAGAGAAGAGAGGAGAGGAGAGGAGAGAGAAAGGGGGAGAGAGAGAGAGAGAAACATGCAACTAAACAAAAAATGGCAAATGCTATTGTTTCTTTTTTATAGAAATAGAATTTTTATTTTATTATACCAATAAAATTTAGGCTCTACCCTGCATTTGACCAATGACAGTCCCCCATGTTACTCCATACACTGTAAGTCATTGAGTAGACAAGAATGAGTGAGCAAATCAATCAATAAACATTTAGTAGGTGCCTACAATATGGAAAGCATTGTGCTACTCACTAAAAATACCAAGTCAAGCAGTGAAACAATAAAAGGAGTTTCCCTGAGGCTGTTGATTGTTTGACTCCCCAGTCAGATTCTACCTTGGAACCAATTTGACAGGAAACTGGATGTGTGTGCACAGCTAGGTATAGAAGGTCACCTTTAATATGTTTATAATTGATGAGGAGACTGTTCCTTAAGATAACTATAGTATTTTAGTGAAAGTACTCCTCCTGGAACTGAGGATCTAGATTCAGATCTTGCTTCTAACTCTTATTAGCCCTGGAACTCTGGGCAAATCACTGGTTTAGTGGAAGATGTTCCCTTCTACTCACCAAGACTAATCTCTCTACTTCATCTCTTTTTTCTGCTTCCTTGGTTCTATACCTGCTTGCTTGGTTCTGTCCTCAAATGTGTCATTTGAGAATTAGTTGAAAGCTCTTATTTCTGCTAAAGAAGAGATAACTAGAGGAGGGGACACTGGGCATAATGGCTTTCTCCAAGGATTTGAAGGACTGTCAGATGGAAGAGGGATCAAGTTTCTTCTGCTTTAATGTAGAGAACAAAAAAGGTGGACCTTTCAGAGAGGTAGACTTAGCGTTAATATTAGGAGAAGTACTAACAATGAGAGTTATTCCAAAGAGAAATGGTCTGCATCTGGAGACAATGAGTTCTCCCTTTCTTGAGGTCTTCAAGGAAAGGCTAGAACATGACTTCTTGGGGACATTGTAGAGGGAAGTCCTGTCAAGATAAGGGTTATACTGGATGACCTCTAAGGTCCCCTGCCATCTTCAGAAACTTTGGGACTTGATGCTTCCAGTTCTGACTTCTCTTTCTTCTGGATTCCAGAAGGCAATTGCCAATTTTCCACAGCTATATCAAATCCTTTGACACTACTCCTTATTTGTTTCTATTCTCCTCCATACAATCTGTCTCCTACACCTCCTCCAGACATTTTTTCATTCTGATTACCATACCTGAAATGTCTCCTTCCTTTTCCATTTAGCCTGTCTAGGCAACATGAATGGTTCCACCTCCATAAAACCTTCTCTGATCCTTTAGTCAATAATAGCTAGCTGTCTCTCAAATTTCATAAAGAGTTTTTATATTTCTTTAATAGCTACTAATATTAATAAAATATATTATTTATATAGTTCTTTTGGGTTAAAAAGTCATTTCAGAGATTATTATTTCATTTGATCCTCACAACACCCAAGTAGCTGCCATTATAATTGCAATTGTTACCATTATTGTCATTATTTATAGATAAAAAGAACCTGAGGTTAAGAGGTTAATATATGAAGGAGGCTAAATATGGTGTTTTAGAACATTAAAATATGATATAAACATTAGCTACAATTACTATTATCCCTGCTATCTACTGGTGTCATATTCCTCTGCAGGCTATAAATTCCAGAGACACCACTCTGTGTTACCTAAATTACCTAAATTGTGAGTCTCCAAGAGCCGGTAATCAATCATCAAACATAGTACAACCATGAACTATATGCCAAATAATGTGCTAATTTCTAGAGATATAAATACACCAAATGAAACAATCCCTATTCTAAGAGATGCTCATTGCTGAGTATAGTACTCTATATATGTAAGTCTTTATTCAGTGTTTGCTTGATTGAACTAAATTGAACTGGACTAAACTGTACCAAACTGGACTGAATCAAGCTGAACTAAACTGAATCGAATCAAATCAAATTAAATTGAATCAAAACAACTTCTCGACATCGTGGTTAATATGATCCACAATGTGACAAAGTATATGCCCCCCAATTTGTGAATGAAGCATAATACTTGAAATTGGAAGAGACATAGAAAATCTAGAACATATGTTCTTCATACCAATGTGACACTGAATGAGAAAGAGCCGATAGGTGAGTTGGAATATAAAACTAATAGTTGCAGAAAGTGATGGAAGAGTCAAGAGTAAAGGATGAGAACCAAGAGTTTTGTGAGAATTAATAGGGAGTAGGATAGCATCTAAGGCTGGGGTGTGCTGGAGTCAATCTATACCTGCTCTGAAGAGCCCATTGTTAAATTTTCAGAGTGAACATTTAAACTGAAGAAATGGACAAACACTAAAAATCTGGGTTTGATTTACTGTTTTGTTGATTAAATAGATTTAATAAAATGATGGAGAAATGTTAATAATGAAGGTTAAACTTGAAGGTGTGTCTTAAATAATTTTTTAAAATTTAACAGTCAATTGTTACATCTTTACCAGTATGGCCCAAATCTAAATGCTACACAAAAACCCACCTGGGAAACCAGAGTACAAGATGATGCAGATCATGGAAAGCCAGAGACAAAGAGCAGGAATGTATGACTGCAAGAATGTTTCTTCAAACCTTGCTGGCTCTTCACTCTGTAACCAACTTTCTCTTTCACTTGTAGCTCTGGAGAACAGGTTATAAATAGTTTGGGGGAGAAGAGGTAGTGGTGGCTTCTCCCCAACTTCCCCTTCTTAATCTCTCAAGCTATGCTGACAAACAATCTGCTCCAGGCACTCTGAGATAAGAAGCAATAGCAAGAGTTCTAGAGTTACTGTTCCATTGATTTCCTAGGCACTGAAAACTCTAGTTAGACCTGATCTGGTGAACTTAACTCAGCCTCTTGCTTTCAGTTGGACTCTTGCACCTGGCAGGAGCTTTTCCTGAAAAAGATATCAAAGCCATGGGGATGTGGCAAGATTCTGGGCACTAGATGTCTTGGCACACACAGTCCTTGACAGATGCTGCCATCAAAATCCTTGGCAAGTAGAAACCAACTCAGACATCAAGGAAGTCAGTATTATTGAATAAGCTTGTCTGACATTAGAATTTTAAAAAAATTATGGAATCCCTTGGTATTCTTTATGAAACCAGCATGGGTCAATGAAACCAACTTGAGAAAGACTAAGCTCTATTTCTTTAGTTGAAGCTGGGGCAGGGGAGGTCCACATTCATGGTTTCTTACCCTTTCCCTCTTCTCTGAGCATCCTGTGACAGTGATATTCAGATCTCTCCCAATTCTCAGAAACCTTGGCCCTCAAAGTACCCCCAGGGACCTAAAGCCATCAGAGTTCCCAGTGCTCTTCTCATGTAAAGGTCACTTACTTATTCTGTGTTGTACATGTTTACCTGGCCAAATTGTGAAATGAGTCTAGGTTATAGATTCAGAGCTAGAAGGAACTTTAGGAATAATGTGGTTTAACTCTTTGGCTTCTTTTTACAAATGAAGAAATGAGGTCAAGAGATTAGGATTTAGTCAGGATTTGAACCTACATTTTTGGGTGCACCCTCTAGGACTCTACCTTCTACAACCCATTGTTAATCTCATATAAGCCCATGGCATGGTGAACATAAGACTTGTCTACAAGTCTTAAAGACCTAGGTTCACAACATTTGTTTGTGACACATATGGTTGAATGACCTGGGGTAAGTCCTTTGACCCCTCACTGCCCTCAGACAATTGTCTAATATTGTAAATCACAAAGTGCAGAATTACATTAGTAGGAAATGATTCCTTACTGAAAGTTTTCTATACAAATAAAATCACAAGTCTGAGTGCCAAACTCACAACCCATGCTTACAAAAATAATTGAATCCCTACTATAAGCTCAGCTCTTTGCTTTGTTAAAGGCTGTGGAAATACTAATATAAAAACAGTGCCTATATTCAAAATATTCCCCGTATGGTTAACAAGATATGACAATTGCCCAGATATCTACAGCAGAATACAGAATACAAGAGTCATAAAAACTGGTGCTAAAGGTAGTGAGTTCCCCATCATTCGTGGTCTCCAATCCAAAACTAAAGGATACCTTTTTCAATCTGCTACAGAGGAGCTTTAGTTCAGTTATTGAATCTAATAGATCATGTTCAAGATACTTTCCAACTTTTATGTTTCTTCTTTTTCTTAGCAGTGGTGGGGGCTTTAAGGCTACTCCCATGCTTTAGTTGCCTTAGTATGATAACATAAGTATTAAGTTAAGAAGAAGTAAGGATGACAAAATGACACCAAAGCTGGTTTTCCAAATGTTGTCAGGGAGGGAAGGGATATTGGAATTAAGTAGCAGACAAGGTTGGAATGTCCATAAGAAACTGCTCAGGGGCATGGACTTCACCTTCCAGAAGACTTCCATCCTTTAAGGAACTGACCCAGTTCCAGCCAACAAGAGGAAGCCATTGCTAGAAAGGGCACAATCCTTGGAGTCAGCTAAGAAATATGAGACAGGGGAGGAGTGGTTGAAAAGCAATGCAGATGAAGAAAACCTAAGGGCTTTGGTAGACAGAAAAATATGAGTGTGGCATAGAGCTAGCAATTAATAATTGTTTCCTTTTTAATTGACCAAAAGTGATAGAGCAGCCAAGAAAGTGAAGGCAAACTAAGACTACACCAAGAGAGGCACAAGCTCTCCGAATGAGAAGGCACCAGTCCCATTGATTGTCCTTGATCAGGCAATATTTAGAAAGTAGGGTTCAGTTCTAGGACCCCATTTTAATGACTATTTGTTGAGAGGAGGCTAACCAGGAAAGACCTCAAGTTTATGACATCTGAGAATTGCTTTAAGGAAATTATTTTTGAGCCTACAGAACAGAAGGCTTAATGCAGGAAGGAAACAAGCATTTATTAAATGCCTACTGTATGTCAGGCACTGTGCTAAGTGCTTAACAAATATTAACTCATCTGATCGTCACAATAACCCTGAAAGGTAGGCACTATTCTTATGACACTTTTATAGTTGAGGAAACTGAAACAAACAATGGTTAAGTGATTTGTCCAACAGGTAATAACTGCTCAAACATAGCTAGTAAGTGTCCTTGGTCAAATTTGTCCAGGCCCACTGCTCTATCCACTGTTGTATCTAACTGCTGCAGAAGCTGCTTCCCTGCTTAAGAGATATATGATAGTTGAGTTGAACCATACAAGTGGGAAACTGCTTCTGTTTGGTCTCTGAAGGCAGGACCAAGAGCAACAAGTGGAATTATGAAGGGAAAAATGTAGGATTGATGTCAGTAAAAGCTCCCTACTAATTAGAAATGCAGTAGGTAGTGGGATCTTTCGTGAGTGATCATGAGTCAAAGGACAGAGGGCTTGATAGGTCTGCTGCAGAGAAAACTCCTGGTCAGGTCAGAGGTTGAGCTAGATAGATGGCCATTTAGCTCTCTTCCAACTATGTTGTTCTGCAGTTCAAGTATTTTTACACTTGTGTTTAAGTTGCATTATGGCTCCAACTTATACTTCTTGAAAGGGATAAGTATCTTGTCCATTACTGATTTTCTAAACTGAGAGCTAGAAGGAACTTCAAAGGACATCCAGCCTAAGCCTTTCATTTACAGATGAGAAAACCGACACTGAGAGATATTCAGCAACTTGTCCAAGTGCACACAGGTAGTAAATGGTAGATTAGGGAATCCAGTCCAATCTCTTTTCAAACTAGGGTCAGGGTACTTCTATAATTGTCAAGTACTCATTCCGAAATTCCCCACTGGCTTCCATATGAGAACAAATCATTATTGCCAAGTTTGTCCCTAAACTTTTCCTTCTTTCCCTGTCTTCTTGTTGTTTAGTTACTTCAGTTGTGTCAGACTCTTTGCCACCCAATTTGGGGTTTTCTTAGCAAAGATATTTCTCCAGCTCATTTTATAGATGAGAAAACTAAGGCAAACAGGGTAAAATGACTTGCCTGGAGTCATACAGCTAGAAAGTGTCTGAGACCAGATTTGAACTCAGGTTTTCCCAATCCTAGGCCTTGTGCTCTATCTACTATATCATGTAGTTGCCCTTTGTCCTGTCTCAAATCTTCCTAATTTGAAAAGTCTATTGAACCTGGCATGTTATAAGACAGCTATTTGACACGAGATGTGGCATCCAGAAGACATGAAGTTAAATCCTGCCTCAGTCACTTAATAGCTCTATGATTCACTCTCAGATCCCTCAGTTTCCCCATCTCTAAAATGGGGATAATAATGGTGTCTGCCTTCCAGAGTTGTTGTGAGGATCAAATGAGATAGCATAGGCAAAGACTTTTGCAAAACTCGAAGCCCTCTATAAATTCTGTTTATTCTTGTCATATATAGGAAAGAATTATATCAAAAATATTAGCTAAAGCATGCAACAAAACTGAGTCTGAGGCTTAAGATTCTAATTGCTGTGCTTCCTATGGGCAGTGGACGTAGGGGTGGTCCCCAGGATTACATCAGTGAAGAGCATTTACATTTACACTATTTCCAGCATTGACGTGTGGGAAGGAGAAGACTTCTCTAAACCCGAGTGCCACGTCCATGCTCTCATCACCCCGAACCTGAATCCAAAATTCATACTGAATTACTTATTACTCACCAACATCTCTTCTCTTCTTGGATTCCACCTACATACACTTTGAGTATAAAATTATGGACAATCCCTAGGACTAAACTTCAATGGGCACATCACTCCCAATGGCTTACGGACATTGGCCAACTTCTTTTGCTACCACAGCAGCAGGTGTTTGCCTCTTTTGTTCATCTGGCATCTCTCACTTAATACACTAACAGTGACATTTTGGGATTTTCATTTAGTCATGGAGAGAATAGCAGGTTTAGATTCAGGTTTGAATGCCGGCACTACCACTTCACACCTGTGTGACCCTGAGCACAAAGATCCCCATTGGTGGTCCTTGGTTTTCCTCCTCTAAAATGAAATGGTTAAACTAGATAGATGACCTAAAATCTCACAATCTCATTGTCTCACATTCCCATGTCCATAATTCCAGAGTATTTCCATATTTTGACTAGGAAGCCTAAAAGCTGCTCAGCCCGCAAGTCCTGGAGAAATGGATACCTTTGATTCATGGCAAGGGAGGAGCTGGGTTGGGATCCGTCTCTATCCTAGTCAGCAAGCTGAAGTTGCTCACACAGTTTCCAGGTCATCTCTTCACAGCAAGATCTCAAGAAAGAGAGAGGATTGCTGGAGGGACTAGGGGAATTTGCTGAAGATGGTATAATTATTTAGGTGACAGATCAAGCCTTCTCTTTGAAAGATGCCATTCCCCTAAGGGTTCCCATCCTTGTGACTTGAAGGACATGGAACCTCTTACCTTTTCCACTCCAGCAGTCACTCGATAGCTTTGTGGAGCACTGAGAAGGAGAGGGGAAGGAGAAGGGAGGCTCTTGGGTTGTTTTCTTTGAATTGTGGATATTTTGTATTTATCCAGGTAGGGGAATGGAATACTACCTACTTACCCTCCTTCTCTCTCTCTCTCCTCTACTGGAGTGCATGCTGATCTTTTCTCTCTGGTGTCCCTGTGGACCAGGGTGAAACTTATGAATACCAGCACCCAGACTGGGATGCAAAGGTCACTCACTGAGTGGGGGTAGTTCCCCAGGGGTTGGAAAAGTTCGTCTTTTCTTGTTCTTGCATTAAAAATGCAACTATCTCTGCACTTCTATCTCATTCATTATCAAGAATTCACATGCTCATTGGTTCTTTTGGAATGAGAAAGAGGCAGAACACCCACTGGATTGAATTCTGGTCCCAGTTCTGCCACATGGCCTTACCCAAGGTCATTCAACATCTCTGGGCCTCATGAGGCCTGGCAAATAGTGAGAACTTAATACTTGTTGATTGATTGTTTCCTCATTAGCCAAAGAAAAAGGTTATAATAATAATAATAATGGTTATTATTATAATTATTACATACATATATCACAGCTAAGGGCAATCTATCAAAGTTTTGTGGCAAGAGCCTGAAGAGCATAGTGCTTTAATAGGAGATGTTATTTTAAAATAATGGTATAATCTAATAGTGAGGTTATTAATTATTATATGGCATAACCATTAGTCTGAGCCTGGAGTCAGACAGATCTGAGTTCAAATCCAGCCGTACATACTTACTAGCTATGTGACCCTAGACAAGTCACTTGACTCTCTTTTGCCTCAGTTTCCTCAACTGTAAAATGAGCTGAAGAAGAAATGGCAAATCACCTCAGTAGCTTTTGCCAAGAACACCCCAAATGGGGTCACAAAGAGTCAGACATGACCAAAATGACAACAAAAACAACAAATATATATTATCAGAAACAAAGTGATATGGTGGAAGGAATAATGAATCGGAAGTCAGAAAAGCTGGATTTGAGACAACTCTGGCACTTTCTCCCTGGGTCACCTCAGATAAATTTCTTAAGTCCCTGGACTTGATTTGCCAATCTCTAAAATGAAGGGTGGGGGGCTTGACTAGATGATCTCTCCAGTCCCTCCCAGTTCTCCATATAAGATTCCATTTAATAAAAACCAAAAAACCCTTCACTTGGAGTTCATGAAAGGTACTGAAGAGTAATCAAAGAACAAGAGATACAATCCTGCCTGCCAAGGATTATAACCAAATAGAGGAAATAAGACATGAATGGCAATAACCACAAAACAGTAGATTGACACTTTGATGGAAAGAGCCTAGAGCTGAGAGGCAACCTGTCATAGTGGAAAGAAAGCTAGCTTCAGGCTCAGGGAAAATGGGTCCTCTGAGCTAGGTGACCCTTGACAAGTCATTCAAACTCTCAGGTTCCCAGGAAGATACTAAAAGTTACACGGAAGATTCTAATTGATGTCAGCAGGGGAGATAAAAAAAGAATTAATCACTATGAAATTTATTCTATATTTTATTGGTGTGTCATTAAGAAAATTTATTTTCATTCATTCCCATGAAATTTCTTTTGTTTGGGAACAGCAAGCAGGCTGCTTGGTTCTGGGATGTAGAGCTGGAGGGGATGCTAAAGGCCATCTAATCCAAATCCTTCATTCTGCAAATGAGGAGAAGGAAGAAAAAGAAGGGAAATGACTTGTCTAAGGTCAAAAGTCAGGATATGCCAGAAGTAGAATTTGAATACAGGTCCTGTGAGAGCAGAATCAATACTATTTTCACAAAGCCATCATTCCATCTATTCTAGAGCTCATGTTCTATCAAAGGGCTTGGAGACCTTTGGGTATTTTTATCCACAGAAGGTAGCTAGGTGGCACAATGGAAGGACTCCTGGTATTTGGAACAGGAAGACCTGAGTTTGTATCCTGCTTCAGACACCAGTTTTCTGACCCTAGGCACATTATTGAGTCTCTCTTAGCTTAAGTTTCCTCCTTTGTAAAATGGTAATAATTATAACAGCAATTTCACAGGTTCATGTAAGGATCAAATGAGATAACATGCAAAGTTCTTGAGAAAGCTTAGTGCTTATATAAATGCTAGTTACCATCATCTGTTTCTCCTTCTTCTCTTCCTCTTTCTCCTCCTCCTCCTCCTTCTACTACTACTACCACTACCACTAACACTACTACTACTACCACTCCCACTCCCACTCCCACTACTACTACCACTACTACTACTACTACCACAACTATTACTACTACTACTACCACTACTACTACTACCACAACTACTACTACTACTACTACTACTACTACCACTACCACCACTATTACTACCACTACCACTACTACTATTACTACTACCACTACCACTACCACTACTACTACTACTACTACTACTACTACTACTACTACTACCACTACCACTATCACCACTACCACTACCACTACCACTACCACTACCACCACCACTACTATTACTACTACTACTACTACTACTACTACTACTACTACTACTACTACTACTACTACTACTACTTCAATAAATAGTGATAGTGACCAAAACTAAACAGGAGTTACAGTGAATCACATCATTCATAAGTCAGTACTGATATGGAAGGCAGAAAAGTTAATGTAGTTTTTGGCTGAATTGAAACGGATTTCACGACCAGAACAAGGGCAACAATGAACTCGTTGGGCTTTGTTCTCCATGTGTTTGGGTCTGGGTCCTACCTTCTTTGAAAGGCCAGTTATGAGCTGAAGTATCCTTTACCATAATGAATGGAGAGGGGACTGGAAGGAAGCTTTAAGGCCAACTAGACCAACTGCCATCTTATAGATGAGGAAACTAAGGTCCAGAGTCATTAGTATCTTTGGATCAGAGATTTAGAACTGAAGGAGTCTAGAGGCCATTTAGTCTAACCCCCAAGATGGAGATTTACTCCCAGTGCTTTGACTTCAAATCCACTTTCCATCTATATCCCCTCTCAAATTTTCGGTCTACTAAATGACATCAGAAGATCAGTTAATAAATGGTTTAGAGAGGTAGATTTCAGCTCAATTCAAGGAAAATTTCTGGAGCCATTGCTAGTCATCTTGACTTATATCTTGCTGCTGGATTCTAATGACTCTAGAGGAGAGAGTAAGGCCGATGGTGTGGCATAGCCCTGCCTCACTTAAACCCGATTCACTTATAAATCTAGACATAATTTTCCTAATCTCATTGGTCCACTTCTAGAATCAAATGTTAAAAATATGTGTATATATTATTATTATTATTATCATTATCATTATTATTATTATTTACATGCAACAGGGAAATAAGATATACAGGCACTGGGGTAGGGAGATCCATCATGCCCTATTGGAAAGTCAGAGGAGTTATGGAGGAGAACATAGAAGAGAGCAGATTGGGGGAGGGAGTATACAGTGGGATTGCTATTTTGGGGTGATGGGTGGGGAAGGGACGGGGAGAAAATTTGTAACTCAAAAATGATGTAAACTAAAAACTAAACAAAAGTTAAGTTTAAAAAAAAGCCTACTGTGGGCAAAATTCTGTGAGGGATTTTGGATCTAGAGATGGGTGGTGATTCAGAGTCCATCTAGTCCAATGTTTTCATTTCACAGAAGAGGAAACTGAGTCTCAAGAGTCATAGTGTCCAAGGTCATGGAAGCAGTAAGCATCAGAGGTGTAATTTGCATCCCCTGACTTCAGAGCTAAGGCTTCTTGCACTGTGCTACTGGGCAGTGGCACACATCAAGTTTTTATCCACTGGACAAAGGGACAGGGGAGATTGGGGAGATCAAGGAGACTTTGAGGGAAAAGGTGGCTTTTGCACTGGGCTTTAAAGGACAGGAAAAAATTACCTATGAAATGGGACCAGAGAGAGAGGAGAATGTGAGCGAAGGCCAAAATGAGTGTTCTGAGTACTGTATGTTAGGAGGCAGTCAACCCCCTGACCGCAACCCCCCCTCACAGCACATATTCACCCATCACATATATTCATACACACCCATCACATACGCACATACATACACATAGCGCATACACATTCATCACATCTACAAATACATACAGCACACACATACATACAAACCTATCACATATACATATATGCACATACACACCCACTCACACACCTCTTACTCCTTACATTCAATGCTTTCTGTTTTATGCCTCCCATTTGTCTATCCTATATAAACAATACTTTATCATCTACTTTCTACTTAAAGACTTCCACTTATGGAAAACACATTATCTCTGAGGTAGCGCATTCCACTTTGGGAGAACTCTGATTATTAGGAAGTTTTACTTGTTGCTGTTGCTGTTCATCCTTCATTCTATAGAACTTTAAATTCTAGATTTTTCCCTTCTTCCCTTGTCACCCACCTCCACTGGAAAGAAAGATAATTCAATACGGGCCACACATGTGTAGTTACACCAAACATCTCCACAATGGACATACTGTAAAAGACTGACTATATTTCCCTCCTTCCTATCCTGTCCCCCCTCCTTATTCTGTTCTCTACTTTGTCCCTGTCCCTTTACAGAAGTATGTGCTTCTAACAACC
>CM053597.1:235589941-235606061 GCA_028646575.1 Pseudocheirus occidentalis | reverse complement strand
ATATACAAAGTTGAGTATAAAAATCTATCTTACCCAGTAGGGAAATAGGAGAAGGGGATAAAAGGTAGAGGTGAGGATAATAAAAAAAAATGAAGTGGACTAAGGGAAGCAGTGATAAGAAGTAAGAGAGAGAGGGAAGAATAATCAGAAGATAATGAGATGGAGGGAAATACGTAGTAATCAATAAAAATGTGAATGTAGGATGAGGAAAAATTGGGACACTAATGCATTGTTGGTGGAGTTGTGAACTGATCCAACCATTCTGGAGAGCAATCTGGAAATATGCCCAAAGGGCTATAAATAATTGCATACCCTTTGACCCAGTAATACCACTTCTAGGACTGTATCCCAAAGAGATCATAGAAGTGAGAGGAAGACCCATTATGTACAAAAAAATTTATTTCAGCTCTCTTTGTGGTGGCAAAAAACTGGAAATTAAGGGGATGTCCATCAATTGGGGAATGGCTAAACAAGTTGTGATATAAGAATGTAATGGAATACTATTGTGCTATAAGAAGAACAGATGGAATTCATATTTACCTGGAGATGCTTATACAAACTGATGCTAAGTGAGAAGAGCAGAACCAGGAGAAATTTATACACAATGACAGACACAACATATGAGTGATGGACAACTTTGATAAACTTGACTCTTCTCAGCAACACAAGGTTATAAGACAACTCTAAAAAGACTCAGGATTGAAGGAGATGTCTACATTCAGAGAAAGCTCTAGAAAGATCAGAGTTTAAATAGAGACTGAAGAAAACTACACGCTCTATTTCTTTTCCATGTTTGGTTTTGTTTCCTCTTTCCCATTGTTCATTCCATCAGTTACAACCCTCTATACAACCAGACTAATGTCCAGTGTGAAAGTATTTGCAGATGCTATACTTAATTGCAAGCTGGCATGGCAGGGGTGAGGAGGAGGGAAGGGAGAAAATTTGAATCTCAAGGGATTGTGAAACTGAATCTTGTAAACTTAAAGTAAATAAACAAATCAATTTTTAAAATATGAATATAAATGGGATGAATTCACCCATGAAACAGAAGCAGATTGCAGAATGGATTAGAGACTAGAATCCAACAATATGTTGAGGTACAGGAGATACACTTGAAACAAAAGTATACACACAGACTTCAAATAAAAGATGGGAGCAGAATCTATTATGCTTCAGAAGAAGTAAAAGAAAAAAGAGGTGAAGGTAGCAATCATGATCTCAGACAAAAGCAAAACAAAAAATAGACCTAATTAAAAGAGATAATCAGGGAAACTAATTTTGCTAAAAGGTATTATAAGCAAGGTAATTTTTACAGTAAGTTTCTCTGATAAAGGCCTCATTTCTCAAATTTATAGGGAACTGAGTCAAATTTTTTAAAAAAAATAATAAGTCATTCCTCTATTAATAAATGGTCAAAAGAAATGAAGTAGTTTTAAAAAGAAGAAATCCAAAGTATCTATAGTCATACAAAAATGCTCTAAATTGCTGTTGATTAGAGAAATGTAAATTAATACAAACTTTAAGGTACCACTTCACATCTATCAGAAATGACAAATGATGGAGGGGATGAGGGAAAATGAGTACAATAAGAAAGTGTTGGTGGGGTGCAAATTGATCCAACAATGCTAGAGAACAATTTGGAAGTATATCCAAAGGGTTATAAAACTGTTTATACCTTTTGACTCAGCAATATTGCAACCAGGTCTGCATCCCAAAGAGATCGAAGGGGAAAGAAAAGGACCTATATATCTTTAGCAGCACTTTTTTTGTGGTAGCAAAGACTTAGAAATTTAGGGGATGATCATCAGCTGAGGAATGATTGAACAAGTTGCAACATGATTGTGACCATATACTCTTGTGGTGTAAGAAATGATGAGAGGGGTAGTTTCAGAAAGAAAAAAAACAATATGGCAAGACCTATATGAAGAGCTGCAAAGTAAAGGGAGAACAACCAGATCATTGTGCAGAGTAACAGCAATGTTGTAATAATGATTAACTGTGAAAGACTTGGCTACTCAGATCAATACAATCCAGGACAATTCCAATTATTAAAAAATGTATCCATCAGAGAGAACAGATAAAGTCTGAGCGCAAGTTGAAGTATCATTTTCTCACTCTTTTTGTGGTATGACTAATATGGAAATGTGTTTCACATGATTTCACATGCATAATTGATATCGTTTTGCTTGTCTACTCAATGGGTGGGGGAGGGGTAGGAGAGAAGGCTAAAATTCAGACCTAACATTTAAAAAGAATAAACTGTTGTAAGTAAATAATAACTTGAAAAATACATTGAGTTGAGAAGAGAGAATAAATTACCACCATCCACTTTATTATGCATCTGAGATTCAGAACAAGGCTCTACAGGTTGTTGTTAAGCACCCAGCCTGAATATAACTTACTTCTTCCTTTTTCCAGTGGGACTCGACACGTATCCTCCAACCATTGACTGGGATGGTTGAAAAGGTGACATTTGGCCTCAATGATACTACCTGAAGCATAGTCTAGAGCAGATTTAGGCTATAGCATCAGGTCTTTAGTAGGAGGCAGAAAACCCACCCCACCCTCACATCCACTGCAGAAGTATATTGTTGACCTAGACTAGTCAGCTCCACATCCATGTTGACCTGACCAGAAACCCCTGCTCTGTGGAAGTTCTAGGAAAATATATAGAGCAGCTGCTGCTGCAGGTATATGACCCTCCAGCTACCATGCTAAAACCTTAATTGAATTTGAAAGGAAGAAGAGGAAAGAAATTATCATCCTGCCAAGAAGATGCAACACTTGCTGAATACCATCAACATCTATAATCTGGATCTTTAGACCTTAATATCTGAACAATTGGATCAATAGTAATAGTCACAAAATTACATCTCTCTGAGACATGCAAGCTGATTGAACTACAGGAAGATGAGAGATGAAAAGAGTCATTAGAAGCCCAGCAGAGATACTTCGTGATGCAATGGATAGTCCTGGCCCTGGCATTAAGCAGACTTGAGTTTGGATCTGGTCTCAGATGCTGACTGGCTGTGTGACCCTGAGTAAGACACTTAACCCTGTTTGCCTCATTTTCCTCATTTTTTGCCAAGAAAACTCCAAATGGGGTTTGAAAAGAGTAAGACATGACTGAAAAAGTGTCCGCAAAGAGGAGGGAAGTGTGTTTAATCATTTAGTCCTTGGAACAAAGGTTGGTTACTTGTGATTCATCTCAGTTAATGCCTGCAGTTTTTCAGAGATCCATGAATTCAGGATTTCAGGACCCTGCTGAACTAGAAATGGTGGCTTTTCTTGGTGACATTCTCATCTCCTCCAGGGATCTTGCACAACATTGATCCTGGACATTCTCCAGTACTTGGAACAGCAGCTGCTCTTTGCCAGGTTGGAGTAGTGCCCATTCAAGATGAAGAGATGCAATTTCTGAGTGCACATAGCAAGCAGAACCCCATAAAGATCACCAAAATTCAGAGGCTCTTCTGAATCTGGGAATCCCCGAATTGACAAGAATCTGATAGGAGTGCCTTGCTTTTGTGAGTCAAGGCTTTCAGTGCAGAGATCACCTTTCCTTGACTGATAACACTGCCTGTTGACAGGGGCTGAAGTTTGGCTTTGGAGATAATCATTAGGCTCTCTGTCCCTATCCAGGCTATAGCTGGTGAGCGCTAATTAAATGGTGTCAAGCACACAGGTTTTAACTTCTTTTTGCTAGAATAACCCCAGCTGCTACGCTGTCCCAGACATGGTTTCGAGAGCATTGTAAGAAGGCTCTTTGAATGCAGTGGGCTACCATATTGGAAGACTATGGCTAGGTGCAGTCATACTATTTCAATGATCCTAATGCTCAGTGCCATTCTTTTGTGAGATAAGGAAGAAGGCATGCTTGCTTGGAATGATGCCATATTAGAAGAACATCCAGTATAGACCTGACTGAGGGAATAAATCTGCTGCCAGAACTTTGCCAATTTTTTTAATACTACCTCCCCACCATCCAGCACTTCCACCCCCTTATCTTCCATCACACATCTGCTACCTGAGTTCATCAGGGCTACTAATTTGTCTCCATTCTTCCAGTCTCTCCTCTCTCTAATCCATCCTGACCTGGACACCGAAGTAGTGTTTTTTAAACCACCTAACTCAGCAATCTTCAGTGGCTCCCAATCACATCTAAGAGGATATTAAGGAAATCTTTAACCCAATGTTTAAAGACTCCCACCATTGGACATCCATCGATAGTTAAGAAGGTTCCAATCAAATCTAATTTTGCTCCTCAACCAGACTGCCACCTTGGCATCCCTACTGGAGACAACACTCCATTGGGTTTAAGCCTGTCAGCCCCAGGATCCTGTAGTCCTACTTGGAAAGGCCTTATTTTGACCCATTAGATCTTAGCTGATTCGAAACATGTTCCCTTTCCTCCCTGACTCTCTTCTCACCAATTTCCTTCTTGGTATGAGTGGCACCTATGCCATATAACACTACTGACTCCTATTGAGCTTGCAGTCCACAAAATACCAGATGGCCTTTTAACAAACTACTTTCTAAGCAAACTAATTCCACATCCCATACCCCTCCCTTCTCCAGCAAACAGAAGCTTGTTGGGTAAAGTTCCTGTCTATAGTCTATACCTCTCTCTTTCAAAAGAACAGAAAGAGCATGGTACCCATGGCAGGGGCCACACTTTCCACTTCTGCCATCCTAGACTGAGGTATCAAAAGAGCTAAACAGGACTCTGAGGGTGGCTCCTATACTACTTCCACGAGAAATACAAAATAAAAGAATTATCTTGGGTAAGAAGACTTCGTGACCAAACTGTTTATAACAACCATATTGTTCCTCTCTGTGGTGTACTGTCCCTGCCCCAATGCTAACATCCTTGCCTTTAGACCACAGTTTAGGGCTTTGGTACTGCCTTACTCATGTGGATTTACTGCTCCTGAACTTTGACTGACACAGTACAGCTTCTACTTTAGTCTCCTTCAGGCCACACTTTGGACAGCCCGTCTTCTCCCTTGTCCTCTGGACAGTTCTTCCTTCTGACCATGGATTTTCCCTTCATAACTGGCACATATGACCCCTTTATTTAGCTGTGAGAATCTATTTCTTTCTCCTATCCTGTCTCCTGTCTCATACTTGAATCTTTTAAAAAAAATATGGTCCATAGGATTATGTCAATTTAAACTGTATATTTTCCTGGTGTTATTGCAACTCTTCAGTTGGATCTCTCTCTTCCTCTCCCTCTCCCTCCCTCACTCTTTTTCTCCCTCCTTTCTCCCCCTCTCTCCCCCCCAAATGGGGATTTCCTTTGTAAACAATAGCAGTGACCACTTTGCAGAGGAAGATAGATAGGCAGTATGCAGATTCCCATTTCAATCTATTCAGGTCAGCAGGAAATAAATCCTGTAATTTCTAAAGCAACTTGCAGATGAAGGAAAGGGACATACACAAGGTAATCTATTGAAGCTAATGCCCAATTTAGCTACATAAAAGAAAATTTGAGATTGACCCTACCACCACTTGGTAGATGGGTCAACATAGAAGACAACATCTTTCACAATTTTCAAATCAACTGAAATAAGTGTCAAGATGCAGCATGGCAAATCCATTTACAAGAACCTAAAGGCAGCCAAAGTCAAAAGCAATGTCTCCCCACACACACTTCACTTATCTGAGAGACTCCAGAAGCAGATATTCTCAGCCATATCCTCTTTCTGCTTTGGATGATATTTTTATTTTCATCAAATGCACTAGTAAGAATTGGAGTCTATTGATTCTTCACCTTTTCTCCCATGCAGGGAACTTTTTACTTGTGTCATTTATTTGCCTGTGGCACCTCAGCCTGTCTTAAGTATATAAGCAGACTGTCAGGTAAATTAATGATCAGTCTTCCCTAGGTTGTTGGTTGGGCAGCTTCCTCATACAATTGTGCCATGGCCATCTGAAAAACGATTGTGAAAATCTTTGTAACCAAGAAGCAATCCACACCTGACTCTTGAAGGCTCACAGGGTCATAGATTTTGAACTGGGAGGAATTCTTGTGGTCATTTGATCAGACCCCTTCACTTTACAGACCATAGTATAATCCATCTATAATCCAAAAGAAGTTAAGAGGTCATATAGATCAGGCATCATATTTTATACATGGAGAACTGAGGGCCAGAGAACTTAGGGAATTAGAATAATGTCACACAGTGAACAGAGCAGAGCAGAGATTTGAACCAAGGTCCTCTAATTTCAAATGCAGAGTAAAGGTTAAGGTATAAAGCTCCCAGGGATTTAGGATTCTCACCCTGCCACACCCCCTCACTGTCTGTGATGGGAATGACAGAATCACAGATTTGTGGTGAGTAACCTCAGAGATCTTCTGCTCTAGTCCAATGCAAACTAACTCAATAGATCTTCCTTATGGCAGATACTGTCAAAGACCAGTAAAAGACCTCTTAATCAAATGGTAGTAGGCAAGTTGGGAATGGCTCAGCATGAAGTAATGATTGTTGTTATTATTGTTCAATCTTTTCTGACTCTTCATGAGTCCATTTAGGGTTTTTTTGGGGAAGATATTGGAGTGGTTTGCCATTGCCTTCTTCATCTCATGTCACAGATGAGGAAACTGAGGCAAGAAGCATTAAATGACTGGTCCACAGTCACACAACTACTAAGATCTAAGGCCGGATTTAAACTCAGATCTTCTAGACTCCAGGTGCTTAAAAGGCAGGAAAAAGACCCTGGCAGAGACTAGAGAAACTTCTATGTTTGCAATAACCACTGTGGTATAACTTTAAAAATTTTGGCATCAGGCCCTTGGGCAAGAACATAAGACCCTATTATAATATTATTTCCCTGGGAAAATCAGGTTTGACTCTCATTGCTGTAATTTACATCACCTTTTAAAGAAAATGTAACTGACTTTTCCTGACTGATCGATTGCACTATTAGTCCTAAAATTGGAGAACAAGACAATGAGACTGGGGAAGGTCAATACTGACATTTGTACTACTCTTGTGGTGAGGGGAGGCAGCTCGAGCTAGAATATTTCAAGAGGAGGGAGAGTGACTCCTCGTTTCTAACTGCAAACAGGAAGATGACATAGAGGAAAGTACATAGGACTTGGAGACGGGAAGAATTGGAGTTCTAATCCCATTTTCCTGCTCGATGACCCTGCATATGTTGCTTAACCTCTCTCATCTTCAGTTTCATCGTCTGTACAATGGATGTAATAACAGGTTCTACCTCAAGGGGTTTTGAGGATCAGATGATATAACATAGGTAAAGCACTTTACAAACCTCCAAGAAGCTATTATTAAAATAAAATACTTTAAATGATGTTACTGAAAATAAATATATTTTATATAATTTCTATCTTTAATATAATTTTAATAAAGGATATTGTTATCATTATCATGACTCAAGTCCCAGTTTTTTATGTTTTTTCCTGTTTCAGCTTGTTTGTGAAGAGCCTGACTGAGGTGAACAAATCCCTTTGGCTCTCAGAGCAGATCACTTTCTTTGCTGTTTCTTGGGAAGCACCCCTGGTATAGGTATGCCATTGCATCAATTCTCCCATGTGCTGAAGGCAAGTAAACAGATGGAGGTGGGGAAAAGAAGGAGGAGGGGGGCAAGAGAAGGAGAAGGAGGAGGAGGAGGAGGAGGAGGAGGAGGAGGAGGAGAAAGAGGAGCAATTCTAGGTTAGTATTCCTCTTTCCCAGGTGTCAAGTGAATTCAATAAACATTTTTGAAGCTACTGACAAGGGAAGAGGCAGTATGGCATAATGAATACAGAGGTAGCCTTTACATTTGGCAAACTTGGATGCCTCTGACATGTTTGACCTTAGAGTAATTTAATCTCTCAATTCCCAAAGCAACTCTATTTAATACTATCACTTAATAAAGAGTTGCAGATCTACTTTGGTGAAGAGTAGGGGGAGTCCCCTACACTAATGGGACAGAAGGTTCTTCCCTTTTCTCCAAACCTGCCAGAAAGTGGGGATACAAGAATATAGAGGATGTGATCCCATCCTCAAGATTACATTCTACACATATCTTATGTGGTCGGTGCTTACTACAAATTCTAGAGAAAATTTTCCAATAAGGGCTGATATGGTAAGGATAAAATCACTTAGCTATAACCCAAGCTACATTTCATTTCTTGTTCAGCACTTGCTTTGAGAGTTCACCCCATTACCCCCAATGATTTGTCTAATAACTCCACAAATATCAGAAAGGTTTTAGAGAGCTTGACCCCAATTCATGAAGCTGCCCTGAAAAAGTCCTAGTAATTTTCTCAAATCCCTAAATAGTGCTATGGCTCTTAGCTATTCACCTGTTACTGAACTTCATTGCAACTAACTCAGAACGCCCAATCAAACACAAACTTTACCTGAGTACTTAATGCCTCAAGACAGAGACGGTCAACCTGAGAGCAACTACCATTTGAGGTCAATTTGAATGACAGCTCTTCTATGCTGTTCCAACCACTTCTGGCATATTGTTTTCAGTTAGGAAGTCACTGTCAAGTGGGAGAATATCCATACCATGGGAACCATTCTAGTGAATGGACTAAGGAGCATACCATATATGGATCAATTGAAGGGACTGCAGTTTTAAAAAAAAGGTTTTCCTAGAGTGTGAGAAATGATTATTTCTCTTTTGTATTAATAACTAATTGTTGAGTTAGGTCCAAAATTTTTCCTCTTTCCTATTTCCTCACCCAGAAATCAACCAATGTGGGAAATCTTTCTAAACTATTTACCAAGCCAGGACAATTGAGACCTAATCAAAGGCACTAAAAGAAATTTTAAGTTTGGGTTAATGGTGCATTCCTGCACATTTTGTTTGCTCAGATAGGTCAGGTCTGGGAAGATGTGGATCCTCCCTTTTGTCAGAGACTTGATATGGAAATTGATAAGTCTCTTTGACCAAAATTTGAGTGGTCCAAGTTACATACTCCAAGACCCTCATTGTAATATATACCACCCTCTCAATTTAATATTCATTATCATTAACTGTTAACCAGTAAGAATTGATTGCCATCCTCAGGAACTCATCAAAGGACATAAGAATTTGAGTCTAGACCCAATGAGTCAAGACTCTCTTTGGTATAAGAGAGACAGCCAAATAACCATCTTTTTATTAATGAACATGCTGTCTTTATTAATGAAATTATTAAAGTACCCAGAAACTCTCTGTCTCAAACATTTTAAATACCATGAGAGAAGACTTGGGGAAGAGACTTGATGAGCTGTATTTAGATGCTTGAAAGATTGTCTTGTGGAAGGATCGGTGGCATTCTACTTGGACCCAGTAGAATCAAACTCTATAGCTATGGGTGGAGAGGTAAATTTCAACAAAATATAATGAAATATTCTTCAACATTCAGAGCTATTCTACAGTAAAATGAGTCATTTAATGACTTGGTGATGACTTCTAGCAGAGTCTAGATGACCATTTAACAATTATGTAGTGGAAGTTTCTGATAGGGGCATGTTGGCCAAGGCAGCATCTAGAATAGTTTCTACTTTTAAGAGTCTGTGATTCTGAATCAAAAACCCTTGTTCAGTACAACTAGTTGATTTGCTGTGATGTGACATCAATTTCTTCACTTAGAAACTTAATCATTTCTGAGCAATTTCTCTTTTTTGGTTCTGGTTAAAGGCAGTGCTATGCCTCTGGCAGAGACTCCACATTGGTCTTTAGCAACAAGGTTGATGTTTATATTCTGGCCATCTGATGTGTTCAGGAAACCATTGATCAGAGTTTCCCTTCAGTTTGTGACATTCATTCATATTTCCCCTTGATTTCTTCAGGCTGCAGATACATATTTCATGGGGACCTTGTGCAGTTGGTAGAGTGGGTGGTTGTTTACAGCTTTTCAAGTCAATTTGTTTAGGGATAAGACTGACAGATCTGATTAGAGTTTGATTGGGAGAGCACATTTCCAACCTATGTCTAGAGATCTCGAAGCACTGGCTGTGAGGAATAAGGGAAAGAATCATAGATCCAGAACTGGAAGGGCCATTAGAAGCCATCAAGAGCAACCCCCTCATTTTACAAATGAGGAAATTGAATCACAGAGAATTTAAGCAACTTGCCCAGGGTCATAAAGCAGGGAAGTCCCAATATAAGTGTTGAATCCATATATTCCTGATTTCAAGTCCAATGGCCCTTTCCGCAGTGCATTGCTTCTACCACATATCACACAAAAATTCACAGAAACATCATTCCTTCATAGACCCCTAACTTCTTTACTGCCTCTGGCACTTACTAACTAGATTTAGAGTTAGGAAACTTGGTTTTGAATCCTGATTGCCACCTGCTAGCTATGTGACCCAAGAGAAATCACTGAACCAACCTGAGCCATCTATAAAGTGAAGTGCTTGGGCTAGGTAACCTTTGGGTACCACCCCCCAACCCAAAATCTTATGATCTTTTGATCAGCAGTCACTCAAGTTGAAAGAGTTGGAGCCCACTTTGAGACATTTGCAGCATAGTGAATAATTTCAAGCCAGTTCCTAAGTATGAGGAAAAACTAACTTTAGGGTCGAGAAACTTCCAGGAAACCTGAAAAGCCATCTGGATACTGGGAATAGAGCTGTGTCATCTCATCTGTCTTTATCTGAAGTTTTAATTTGTTACAAACATGGAGACTGGTGTATGATTTGGCAATAGAGTCCAGAGCTCAGACCAGAACATGAGCTCTCCTTTTTCATCATCTTGGCAACAGCTCAATGTTCTATCTTAGATCAGCTGCATGACTGATGTGAATAATCCTCTTCCCTCAAGCAGACTGGGGAATTTCCCAGGGTGTTAGAACATGAGGTAGAGTGTCGTGATGCCTAATCTACTGCTGTTTTCTCTCTCCAATATACAAAAGTATAAGAAGTGCAGAAAACTGTATAATTTGATTCTTTAGAATGCATAATTATATTTAAGATACATTAGTATGTCTAATTCAAAAACTAATTTAAGCATCACCCAGAGGGCAGTAGAGAGGTGGGTGCATGTAGGTGCAACATATCACTAGTGAAAAATCAAATGAGAGAAGTGATGTAAAGGATGGTATCAAACAGATGTCTGAACTGAAAAGATGGTGGACCAGTCATCAAGGGCAATAGATAACCTGTTTACTCCATTGGTACCCACAGAATACCAAGAAATCTAGAGAAAGTTTCACTGTACAGGGAACCCTTTGTGAAGGATGAATGGGGATGTCCACCAGGGTCATACAGGAAGAGCAGTCATGAATGGGCTGCAGTTTTCACCTCTGAAAGGAGTGAATGACATCAAAATTTACCAAAGTATTGAAGTAGATGATCTAAAATGAAGTTATCTTTTCCAAGTAGATGATCTAAAATGAAGTTATCTTTTCCAAGTCTCTGCTCTGGAAGCATGCTGGTGCAGTGGGGAAAGCAGCAGATATGCAGTAAGAAGAGCAAAGGCCAAACCTTTCTTCTGTCACTTGTAAGCAAGGCAAGCCTTGGTGGACAGGACCTCTGTTTTCTCACTTGTAAAGTAAAGGGTTTGGGCTAGATGTTCTCTAAGAGTATTTCTAGCTTGAGGTCTATGCTTCTATGACCTGAGAAGTGATCAGCCAACTTAGTCAGTAGCTTTTATAATGGGGACCAGCATAAATACATCTTAATACCATAGATCTAGACTTGGAAGGAACCCCAAAGACTTGCTTGTCCATCCCTTTCATTTTACTGATGAATCAACTGAAGCCCAGGGAGTAGAGTGACTTATTCAAGGTCACCAAGAATATTAAGTGTCAGAGGTAGAATTTGAACCAAGGACATCTAACTCCAGAGTCAGTGCTCCTTTCATGTTATGAGAGAGGGGGAAGAGAAGGAAGAAAAGAGAGGGAAGAAGACAGGGATGTAAGAAAGGAGAGAGGGAGAGAGAGGGAGAAAGAGACAGAGAGAGAGAGAGAGAAACAGATGTAGACAGAGAGTGACAGAGAGATAATAGAGATAGATTATAGATGGTGTATAAATAGGGATGGATAGATGGATGATAGTGATAGATAAACATCATATATATGTATATATATATATATAGCTATATACTGATACTATATATATAGATATACAGCACTATGTATACATATACACAATACTATATAGATATCCCTACTATACATACTGTGTGTGTGTGTGGTGTACATATATATGGAGAGAAAGAGAGGGAGGGGATAATGTATAAGTAATAGATGGACAAATGATGAATAGACAGATGCATAAATAGACAGATTGATGGATGGAAGGATGGATAGATGGATGGAAGGATGGGTGGGTGGGTGGGTGGGTAGGTGGGTGGATGGATGGATGGATGGATGGGTGGATGGGTGGGTGGGTGGGTTGGGAGATAGATGGGTAGATGGATGAATGGAAATATACCTATTTATGCACCAAAATATTTAAATCCATTTGAGGCAACTTTGAACTCTGAGTTGAAAGATAGAGTTGATAGGATGTAGAATCAAATTATACACTTTATACATTCACTGCCTAGAGCATTAAGACAGGGAAAGTCTGGGAAACCTCTATTTTCTGGTAGTCAGCCCTCTTCACTTGAGCAGAAAAAGAGAAACTAAAAAGTTTGGACCTTGTTGTAGTCTTCCTTTTCAGTTGCTCAAGCATCAGCCTATCTAATTCTGCTTCATCAGCCATCATGCCTTGAATACTCATTTATTTGAAATGTGATTTGTCCATGGACAATAATTACTTAATTGATTGTTTGACACCCAGCTCTCAGCTTCATAGGCAGTAGTCTGAATTTAGAGCTAGGGAAGTGGGAACCTGGATACTGTTGTTTTTTTTTTAAAAATAGACTGAGTTCTAGGTTCAAATAATTACATTGGTTTGATCATTGAGTCAATTAACATTTATTAAGTTCTTGCTCTGGGGAAGGCATCATACTAAATGCTGAAGAATCAAAGATATACAGATTCTTTATCTGAGCAAAAACTGCAACTACAACACAGGAATAAGTTTTCATCAAGCAAATCCAGCCTTTGTTTGATGACCTGTACTGATTGCAATTGCCTCTATTTTGGAGACAGAATGTTCTGCTTTATGACACCTTGACTGTTTGTCATATCGAGCCAGAATAGATTTGTTTGTAACTGATTGTTCTCAATTCTTCCTTTTGGAGACAAAAACATAAGTCTAATTTCTCTTCCACAGGTCTATCATTCAAATACTTGAAAACTGTCACTTATCTTCTCTAATTTTTCTCTTCTTCAAGCTAAACATTTTGAGTTCTTTCAACTGATACATATATGGCAAGCTCTAGTCTTTGTACCATGCCAGAATCTTCCTCTGCTCTGACTCCCTACTATAAAGTCAACAAATTGTTTATTGAGTGACTCCATTTTCCCCATTCTCTCCTCCTTTGTGCTGGTCTTGGAGGAAGAGGTGATCCCACGTACCTAGGCCAACCCTTCAACCTGTGTTCTTGATCCCCTTTACAACAGGATGACTTTCCCTTAACTTCTATGATCTTGCCCCTTCAATATCCCCTCCTCCTTAGGAATCTTTAATCTTTCTCTGTTCACTGACTCTTTCTCTACACTGTCAAAACATTCCTAAATCTCCCCCATCTTTAACAAAAAGGTCATTTCACTCTGCATTCCTTCAAGCTATCATCCTTCATTTCCTTCACCAAACCAAACCATACCTCCTAGAAAAGGCAACTTACGTATATTTTCTACATTTCTTCACCTTCCACTAATTTCATCAAACTCACTTCATCTTTGTTTGGTGACCAACGGTGTCCTTTCAGTTGTGTCTAACTTGTTGTGACTTTATTTGGGGTTTTCTTGGCAAAGATACTGGAGTGATTTGTCATTTTATTCTCCAACAATGATCATAATCTTTCTTTTAGGAATTTTATGTTGTTTTTTAATAGATATAAATGTTGAGTAGAAATAAATCCAAGGTTGTACTAGTAAATGTTTAACAGCTTTTCCCTACCATATGTATGTAAGTATGTATGTATGTACATATTTGTATATGTATGTATACATATGATACACCTTTAAGTTTAATATGCAGCATTAACATTTTCTCCATCCCTTTTTAAAATGTAAATAATCAACAAAACAATAAATCACAAGCATAAATGCTCACACTGAAAATTTAACAATTGGCTCTTTAAACTTGTAGGAACTGACTGCAGCACAAAATCCTGAGAAATCTTCCTCAAAACCCTCAACTTTTTCCAATATGGCTTCTTCCAACTTTATAAGTCAACTGAAACTCTCTTTCTCTCCAAAGTTACTAATGATTTCCTGAATTATGAAGCCAAAGTTACTTTTGGAGTTTTCATCCTTCTTCACCTCTCAGTAGTTTTTGGCACCTTTAACCACTCCTTCCTCATAGGTATTTTTCCATCCTCAGGTCCTTCTGGGTCATCATCTAAGACCTTACTTTGGACACATGACCCCCGACCTCTGTCCTGTACCCTCTTCTGTCCTCCCTCTCCAGACTTTCTTTTGGTCATCTCATCAGTTCCCATAGATTCAGTTGCCATTTCAAATTTCTATGCAGATAGAATCTTCCAAATCAACCCATACTCTAAACTTAAATTCTCCATCACCAACTGCCAACTAGATCCTTCCAAATGGCTATCCCATAGATATCTCAAATTCAATATATCCAAACATAACTCATGATATAATTCCCTACCCACCTCACCCCCACCCAAATACTACTTTTCCTGTTTTTTTCCTGTTTTTCCTATTTGTACTGAATGCTCCACTATCCTTCCAAATACTCAGGCTGACAATCCTTGTGTCATCCCAACCTTTTAATTATCATTCACCTATCTCATATCCATTCCATTCATGAGTAATCAGTTTGCTCTTCATAATTTCTGCCATATATCCATACTCATACAACCACTGCCTCAGTCCAGGTCTTTCTCACCTGAATTACAGTAATAACCTTCTAATTTGTCTCCTTCACTCTACTCTCCCTTTCTCAAGTCCACCCTCCACACAACTATCAAACTGATATTTATAAAACACAATCCCAACCCTATGACTCACCCATTCCAGAAGCTTCAGGGGCTCCCTATTATCTCTAGAATAATATACAATTTCTCATTTGGCAAATGAATTCCTTCACAAGCTAGCTCCAACCTCTTTTCCAGACTGATCTCAAAATATTTTCCTTTGTGAATTTCATATTCATCAAGCTGGCAGCCATGCCATTCTCCATGCATGAAGTTACATATCCTATCTCTGTGCCTTTACACAATCTCTTCCCAACTCCTGGTAAGTTTTTCCTCCCAACTTCCCTTCCTCCCAGAATCCCTAGCTCTTTTCAAAGGTCAGCTTATGTGCCACATGCTACTGGAAGGTTGATTTTCTCAGTTGTTGGTGAACTCTCTCTCTTCCAATCATGCTGTATTTGTTCTGTGTATACTTTACTTACTCCTATCCATGTACACATTATTTTCCCTGGTAGAATATAAGCTCCTTGAGGACAGATATAGTTGGGTTTCTTTTTAAGTCCATGAAACCTTCATACTCATCACAATTCCAGGAACATAGCAAGTGCTCACTCAGTAAAGACTTGTTTTATTGAGTTGAGTTGGGTTAGGTTGGGTTGAGTTAAGTTGAGATGAGTAGAAGTGAAATCTTTATTCTAACTATTCTAGATTGGTTTCTGCTAGAGTTTTGAACAATTCATCGTAACTGCAGGAAACAAGAATGACTTCTTTGCCAGGATGAGACATTGTAGTAGATGTATACTAGAGTTGTCACCAGCACCATCACCACCATCACCACCACCACTACTACCACTACCACTACCACTACTACTACTGCTGCTACAATTGATGATATATAATGTAACATAACAGAAAGACATCTGTCCTGAGAAACAGGAAGACAGGGTGTTCAAGTTACTGTGATGCATACTTACCGTTTGATCCTTGGCATTATGTCTATCCTCTCAATGCCTTAACACAAGCCTTTAAGAATATATGTTGTAAAGAAGCTCCTGACCAGCATTGGTAGTGAGAGTTTCCTCATTTGGAATTTCTCTATACCAGTGAAATCATGGGTCTAATTTCCATCTCTGTAATTCATATTTTACATAGGAAATTATTTTTACAAAATGCT